>QLTV01003475.1:720354-737794 GCA_003457575.1 Thermophis baileyi
AACCACACTCAAAAGATAGTCAAAATTTTTTTTTTTTACTTTTTAAAGCATTTTTTTATTACCACCTCCGGGGAATAGGTAGTAAAACTGCTTTTAAAAAAGTAAAAAAAAAAGGTTCATCAGCTGTGACAATCTGTGGGAACCCTTACTTTTACTTTTTAAAAGCATTTTTACTACCGGTTCGGAGAACCAGAAGTATTTGTTACTAATGGTTCAGGCGAACCGGCCCAAACCGGTAGCATTTCACCCCTGGGTGGGATACAAATAAATAAACAATGTGAGATGGCAGACTATGGACCATTTAGAAGTGGGGTTCCCAAACTCTTCGGCTCATCCATCCCTTCATGAAGTTTCAAATTGTTGCTATCACCCAAGGAGGGAAAGGATGAACCCACCCACCACCATCAGCCCAATTGAGAATTCAAAAACCAGTCTCTAACCTTATAATGGTTCTCCATCCTTTTCTCCTTGCCAAGTCCACCACTGTCCCTTGAACATCCCACTCCTGTGGAACCTGGTAAGTGTGACCTCACAGACATCAGAGCTCCCTTCTACGCAGGTGAGCCGGCAACAGGGAGAAAGAGACGAGGCAGCAGGTACCAAGAGGGAAAAAAATTGAGGAGGGGACAGATTTTCCTACAAACGTTGCTCATACATTGAGAAGGAGAGGCGGGATTCTCCCTGGCGAAAAAGTCCCCCATCAGGCGACTCGTACACCAGCCATATCTAAATTGGCAACACAATTCACCTTGTGTGATGAGGTCTATGGAGATTCTCGATCATCCAGGTCATGGTTGTCCCAAAGGTGCTTTTCAAAAGGCAACTGCACTCTCTCGGGGGGGGGGGGGTGTTCCTTGAAAATGTTTCATTTCTCATCCAAGAACTGAAGAAGCTTCTTAGATGAGAAGTGAAATGTTTTCAAGGGGAAAAAAACCAAGAAAGTAATGTTGCCTACTGAAAAGCACCTTCGGGACACCTTGTGGGATGGGATTAAGACAGGGGTGGGTTCTGGTTTTCTTCGCTGCCGGTTTGCTCAGTGTCGCGCTGCGCGGGCGTGGGCCCGTTTCACGCATGCGCAGTGTGCTTCGTGCGTGCTTTGCGCATGCGCAGTGCTTAAAAAAAGCTGCGCATGCGCAGAAGAAAAAACAAGATGGCGGCACCTATGGCGCCGCTGAAAGAACCGGTTCGGGGGCGTGGCAGGCCTGGGTCGCTGCCGGTTCTAGTGACCCAGGCCGCCAAGTTACTACCAGTTCTATAGAACCGGTCCAAACTGGGAGGAACCCACCTCTGCATTAAGAGGTATCCAAGGATGTGCATGCAGCCACAAGACGGTGCATCTTGGCTCAATCAGGATCACCTTGGCAGTGGGGGAAGATTTCCTTGCTTACCACAGTTGGGTACCAATAGATATTCTTTATACGTGCATGGTACCACAAATAGCAGAAAAGGCTTATCAGAAAAAGCTGAACAGTGGCGAATCTAATCTCTGTACAACCCTCAACATCCTTCTGGCTGTAGGCACACAACATACCTACTCCAGCTTTCTCAACCAGCTCCTTTTTTGAATCTGCATAGAGAACTAAATCATAAAATAACAAACTCGCCAATGTTTTTGCAATGTGTTTTTGCAATCACACAAAAAAACCCTCACAAAATTTACCAAATTTAAAGCTAATCAAAAGGCTATTCTACACAGGCAGCTGATGGATGTGTTAGGTTGTATGACACCAGGCCATAAGGAGGTCATCTGAATCCCGCTTACTGTTTCATTTGATACCAGGTGGTTAAGGCATCAGGCTACAAACCAGGAGACCGTGAGTTCTAGTCCCACATTAGGTGTGAAGCCATTCTGGGTGACTTTGGGCCAGTCATTCTCTCTCAGCCCTAGGAAGCAGGCAGCAACCAGGAGACCATAAGTCCCATCTTAGGCATGAAACCACCTGGGTGACTTTGGGCCAGTCACTCTCTCTCAGCCCTAGGAAGCAGGCAATGGCAAACCACTTCCAAAATCAGGCCAAGAAAATTGCAGGGATTTGTCCAGTCACCAGTAGTCAACACTGATTTGAAGGCACCCTCTTCTTTCTTTTAACGACCCCATAATCCCTTGCGGGTGGAGTCTGGGCAACTGAATGGAGCTAGCAGAGTGTTTTAGTGGCCCGATGCCCTTCCTGTCGCTAATGCGGAGGGTTTTTTTTGCAGATACAGTATATTCTCAGTATGCCCAGAGAGAGAAATATCTGCCTCTACCTAGGATCGAACTCACAGCTTCTTGATTGTGAGGCGAGAGCTTCACCTTTAGACCACCGCACCACTTATTTGAAGGCACCCTCCACCCTCCAAAAAAAAAAAAATGTTATGAAAGGACCTATAGATGACAACCAGCAGCTTGAACCGCAATTCTGAAGCCAAGGAGTCACGGGGGCATCCTCAAATCCTTTTGCCACCCGCAAGTATTTCACAAATACCAAAGGGAAAATCTATATTCCAGTATAAGACCAGTTTCTTATAGTAGTCACCACTCCGAAGAAAACAATTATAGCAAGGAACAAAGAATATATAGACTAATACAGAAAAGGTTCATCGGTCTTTTTCCAAACTCATACCCCCCCCAAAAGGCAAGCTGAACTACAAACATATATTTTAAATAAGAAAAATGACTCGTAGACCAGCTCATGTATGCCTAGCTTTCTTATCATCCTTATTATAAGCATCTTCACATGAAAACCTTACCTACTTACCGTCTAAGAGCCTCTTAGGTAAAGCTTTATTCCTAAAGATAATTAGTGCAGAAATAGCTTTCTGGAGGTTTTTTTTCCCCCGCCAGTTCCACCTGGTGCTTAACTCACTTCAATCAGCTTAAAATGCTGACCAAAATTATAGCTACAAATTACTAAATGTATTCCATTATAAATCAGTAATATAATGCCACCCGTGTTTACTGTGAAGAGCTGTGATGAAAACAGAAAAAAAAAAGACTTCTAGAAAGGAATATCTTAATGTATTTATTTTTATAGAGATATAGCGGGGTTTTCCTTCAAGAGCTCCAGGTACCAGCATTTCGTTCTTCCAATTTTTCTCCTCAATAATCCTTCAGAGAGGTTGGCACGTGCACCCACAGGGGGTGTCAGAAAAGTCGAGATGGTACTCACAACCTTGTGCCCAAAGTCCCAACCCTTTTTGTGTGTGTGTGTGTGTGTGGCACAGTGCAAAAAAGGAGGGGGGCTTTGATTACTTGATCGTGCTGCCATCTTGGCATTGTAGATGGGGCGTGTTTTAAATTTAACTTCATATCAGGAGTGCCCATAGAAAAAAATGCCATGGCAGACTTGCTTATTCACACATTGGCTAACATAGCAGGCATGGTCCATCGTAAAACATCCATTATCCAGAAAGATAAGTAATTTCCCAGGAGTTTTACTATTACAGTTGAACAAAATTTAAACCTTAACCCTAACCCTAACCTTAAAATGAACAGATTAACATTAGAAAATCAAGGAAAAAGAACAAACTGAATATTATATGATATGGGAAGTATTTTATCAATGGTTAGAGAATAAAAAAGGAGCCTGGAAATGAAGAAGGCTAAGGAATAATTGAAAATATATTAAGAGAGAGATATCAATAAGATGTAAATTGTTAGTACATGTAAGATGTGAATAATGATGTTTAATGTTAATATGGTATTATTACTAGAAGACATTAAGAAGAAAATGAAGAGCTTTACAATGTTTAATTGTTTAATATATTATAATTGTAAGTTTAGAGGAAAAATACTAATGTGAATGTGAATGTTGTTGTAAATGGTGAAGGATGTTGCACAGAGATATGTACACAGATGACACACTGCTTAAGGAAAGATGGAATGTTTGTATTTTTGAAATAAAAAAATAAAAAACTTTTATTAAAAAAAAATTTAAACCTTGAAATAGCCCAACCGTGTTTCCCAAACCTGGGGAAATTACTCCAAATTGAGTAAAAGTGCTTTTTTTGGGGGGGGGGAGCTACACACAAACTCATTACCCAATCATAAAAAATAATACTTAAAGAAAGAGTTTCTGATCAGCAGTTTGGGGAAAGGAAGGAAAAGGTTTGGGAAGCACCTCCTTAAACAGTTTCTTTGCAAACGTTTGTCCCTTCGGCAGTCAGCCGAAACTGCACCGATGCCTTTTGATCACACAGGGGCAGTAGGGAACTAAGAAACAGGATGGATGCCACTTTCATGCACAGACATGGCTGGGCCTTCCCAGGTTAGCTCAGGCAGTCCAAATCAAGCATGGGAAAAGCTGAAACCAAAGCAGCGGTGAAATCTACTTACCTTCCCTACCGGTTCGGAAGCGCACGATTTGCTCACTTCGCTCACGCGCGCGCCACCTTCGCGCACACTTTTTCACCCTCTGCGCATGCGCAGAATGCTTTGCGCATGCGCAGAGGGTTAAAAATAAGAAAATGGCGATGTCCAGGTGGGTGGGCGGAGCCTCGCGCTGCCGCCGCTGCTACTGGTTCTCTGAACCACCGGTGGTGGCCGCTACCAGTACGCCCGGACTGAGCCGAACTGGTAGCATTTCACCCCTGAGCCAAAGCCCATGATACGGCCAGCTGGGATCTTACAATCTGCAAAATAAGGACCTATCCATTTCAATTTCACAAAGTAGAACTCTGCAGAAGAGCTCAGATGATCGCTCCCCCAGATGTTCAGCTAAAATTGTGCCTATTTTTAGCAAGTTTATCAGTATGAACTCAGGATGGGATCTTAATGTTAGCACGAAACTTGGCAAATTAATTGCCTAGGAATTATTCAGAGGTTGTGCAGCCTATGCTGTTGTGAGCAAAGCTGGTCTCCACTTAGTAATCCAAGTTTCTCCAAGTGGTTACAGTTGGAAATCAAAACCCTTTGACAATAAGAGAAGAGATTCTGAAGAAGGACCAAGGGACCTTATCATCTTCTTTTAGAGACCCCATAATCCCTTGCGGGGTGGAGTCTTGGACAACTGAATGGAGCTGAGTGTTTACTGGCCGGATGCCCTTCCTGTCGCCAATGCGGAGATTGTTTCAGCAGATATATTCTCATTGTGCCCAGAGAGAGAAATATCTGCCTTTACCTAGGATCGAACTCACAGCCTCCTGATTGTGAGGCGAGAGCTCCACCTCTAGGCCACCACACCACTCGACCAAGGGACCTTATAATACCGTAATAATAGAGAATTGATAACTTTAGCAGTTATTCAAACAACAGATTCATTTATTTAAAACATTTATATATCTGCCCATCTTATAACAAACTGTGAGTGGCTCCCAATCACAGAGGCGTCTCACCCATTTTCCCAAAGAGTTAAGCCACTTCCCTGTTGCTTCAAAAGTACACGAGGAATAGACCAGGATGTTGTTGCCTAAAACTGCTTATAGGGGTACAGGTAGTTTTCAACTTACGGCCACAATTGAGCCCAAAATTTCTGTTGCTAAGTGACATATGTGTTAAGTGAATTCCCCCCCCATTTTACAACCTTTCTTGCCAAAGTTGTTAAGTGAATCACTGAAGCTGTTAAGTTAGTGACATGGTTGTTAAGTGAATCTGGCTTCCCCATGGGTTTTGCTTGTCAGGTCACAAAAAGGGATCACGTGACCCTGGGACACTGCAACCGTCATAAATGAGAGTCAGTTGCCAAGCGTGTCAGGGTTCCAAATAGCATCCAAAATAAAATCAGAGTCCAAGGCAAAGCATTCCTCAAAGTTCCAATTTATTAACAGAGCCATGTTGGCACAGCTGGGAGAAACCCTAATCTGACGCTCCCAGGGTTTCTCCACCCAGTTGAAAGATCAAGCCCTTTGTCCCCACACCCACAAGTTCATGATGTTAGCCAGTCGCCTTCTGCCGACGTGTCAGTTACTCCCGTCAGCTTCCGGGCAGGTGCTGGACAAAGGATGACCTTGAGAATCTAAAGGAATTTGTTATGGCTACATGTCTACATCCCTCATGCAACAGCCCCTCCCAAATTCCCACAGCAAGAATACATTCTCAAACGTAAAGTGTGGCAGGCCAAAGTCTCTAATAAAATATGGCTTCGGCCTGACAAAGCGTCTAAATTTTGATCACGTGACTATGGGAATGATGCAACGGTCATTAAGTGTGAAAAATGGTCACGTCACTCTTCTCAGTGCTGTTGTAACTTTGAACAGACACTAAATGAACTGTTGTAAGTTGAGGACTACCTGTATATACACAGATTGCTTCATTTGAAAGCAGGAGACATGCTGCAATTCTTTTAATGCAATCTTAAGCTTCTTTTTCAAAAATATTACTCATCTTGGCTCCTAGACTCTTGCTCCATGAGTGCACTATTTCCATTCCATATTACTAGCAAGGAAGCCTGACAGCTACTAAGAAAATTACTTTTTATTAGGTGGGTTATTCCTATTTGTTCTGCCAGCAATCCATTAACATTCTCTTTTTTTAAAAAAAAACCTTCTGATACGAGACGGACTATAAATACATGCCATACCCTGTGCCCAAGTCAAGAATGTGCCTGCGCATATTCATAGATCCTCTCTAATGTTCATGGAATGCCCGAATCTTCTCAGCATGCTGGTAAGGCGCTCTTTGAAACAGGTGTTCAATCGGGGGGGGGGGGGGAAATCAGCGCGAGTGATCTGATCACAGAAGTTAATTGAAGAAGAGGGGCCTGCGAGGGACACAGCTCAGTGGAAAAGCACAGGCTTTGCATGTAAAAAGTTGCAGGTTCAATCTCTGGTTTGGCTGAACAAGAAGGGATGCTGTCGAAAATGCGGCAAACACACACATACAGTGCACCCAGAGAGCAAGAGTCTAGCAGCCAAGATGAGAGAGAGAGAGAGACAGTGACAGAGAGAGAGAAGAGTCTCTGGGTGTCTGGGTGTTTGTAGCATCCATGAATACATCAGTAAGATGCAGGGGTGGGCTTCAAGAAGTTTAGCAAGGGGTTCTCTGCCCGGTTGCTGGGTGGCTGTGGTGGGCGTGGCCTAGTCGGCCTCCTACACCATGGCGGGGGGGGCGTTTTTGCCCTCCCCGGGCAGAGGCTTTCCTCAAGCCTCCAGGAGGGCGAAAACAGCCTCCCCAGGCTGCGGAGGCCCTCCCCAGGCTGCGGAGGCCCTCCCCAGGCTGCGGAGGCCCTCTGGAGGCCACCTTCCTGAACATCCGGTAGGCCTGTTTTTCGCCCTCCCCAAGCCTCCGCGCGCGCCCTGCACTTACCTGCATCCAAAATATTCCGCGTGGGGACTCCTGGGAGGGGCGGGGCAGGCGGGGCCAGCCAGGAGTGGGATTTGGGGGTTCTCCGAACTGCACAGAATCTTAGCTAGAGGTTCTCCCGAACCTCTGCGAACCCCCAGCAGTCCACCCCTGGTAAGATGGCGCCCAAAGATGAGCTGTTGAGAGAATGCCCATAGCAGCAGCAAATGTGGGAGTGTTCCAATATTTAAGGGGTTGCCATAAGGAAGAAAGAGTCAACCTATTCTCCAAAGCACCTGAAGGCAGGACAAGAAGCAACGGATGGAAACTAATCAAGGAGAGAAGCAACCTGGAACTAAGGAGGAATTTCCCGATGGAACAATTAATGTGTGGAACAATTTGCCTCCAGAAGTTGTGAATGCTCTAAGACTGGAAGTTTTTAAGAAGAGATTGGACAGCCATTTGTCTAAAATGGTATAGGGTTTCCTGCTTCAGCAGGGGGTTAGACTCACTAGAAGATCTCCAAGATCACTTCCAACTCTGTTATTCTGTTCTTCAGATGAGTTTATTCAGCACCCAAAACTACTTCAAACAGTCAAAGCTTAGCACATTAGGTAATAAAACACCCCAACAAAATAGAAAGCAGCTGCATTTGCACATCATCTCTACTGTGTAGACCAGTTTTATTCCATCCAGTGTCCTCCAGATATATCAACTATACTCTGTAAAGCTCCAGATGTCAGCGTGTCATGCCCGTTGTTACCTTTCTAACACATTAGCAATGTTACTGTAATGATCCCTAATTCAGTTTTCACCAACCCGGTGGCTTGCAGCTGGGGAGGATTACCACCCCCATCTTCCCCAGCCAGCAGGGACACCTACAGGGACTGTAGTTAGATAAACCTGGTTGAGGAAAAGGCAGCTTTGTATGTTACAATTTTAAGGGTTTATTTTAAAAATAAAAAATAAAAAAGCTCAGGGATTTGTTGCTGGTTCCCATTAATGCATTCTGAGACTCACTGCTTAGGGAGACATCTGTTTCCTGCAATTACTATCAGCAAAATGCTTTTTTAAAATTTTTCTTCCACAAGACTCTTCTGGTTTAACCACATTGGGGCAGAACATCAAAATACTGAATACTGGAGTTGGGGAACTGCATTGACACACAAAACTCTTGTAGCCGTAAACAATACAACTGTGCCCAGATAGAGGGGGGAGTTTGGCATTAACTGAATGAAGGGAATTTGCTTAAATAATAGCCAGAGCACTTATATACCGCTTCACAGTGCTTTACAGCCCTCTATAAGCAGTTTACAGAGTCAGCCTATTGCCCCCAACAATCCGGGTCCTCATTTTACCCACCTGGGAAGGATGGAAGGCCGAGTCAACCTTAAGCCTGGTGAGATTCGAACTGCCAAATTGCAGGCAGCCGGCAGTCAGCAGAAGTAGCCTGCAGTACTGCACTCTAACCACTGCATCACCACGGCTCAGTGGTTAGAGTGAATTATGTAATGGTGGGTTTTCAATGCTTATTTCCCATTCCATTAAAGGTATGCCAGAAATCAATGAGGTCTTGTTCAAACTTGGGTTTAGAACAATGGAGCAATGACACAATTATTAATGAAGCAACTAGATAAGGTGTTCAGCACAGTAGTACGTCCCACCTCAAGCAACATCAAGCCAAGGAGAGCTTGCAATGGAAGAAATACACAATGTTGTATTATACTAAGATAGGCAATTATTTATTTTTATTTATTTATGAAGTTTATGGACCACCCATCTTACAGGAGGGTAACGCTGGGTGTCTTCCAGTCAGAAAAAAATGCATTTATACATGTACATTAAAACATCAATTAAAACATCTAATGTCACATGGGGGTGGGGGTGGGGGGGAGGTGGGATCTGTTGTTAATCAACCACCACCACTGCGCTGTTCCTCCATTGGGTCCCATAGTCGACTGGCAGAGCCAGGCCCTTAGGAAAGGTTAGGAAGGTTGGGGCCAATTATGGCTGAATGTTTATAGAAGCCGTCTTGTACATCTGCCCTAAGCAATACAGGTAGTCCTCAACTTATAACCATTCATTTAGTGACAGTTCAAAGTTACAATGGCACTGGAAAAAATGAGTAGAGTAGAGTGGAGTGGAGTGGAGTGGAGTGGAGTGGAGTGGAGTGGAGTGGAGTGGAGTGGAGTGGACTGGGACTGGGACTGGGAGTAGAGAGTAGAGAGTAGAGAGTAGAGAGTAGAGAGTAGAGAGTAGAGAGTAGACAGTAGAGAGTAGAGTAGAGTAGAGTAGAGTAGAGTAGAGTAGAGTAGAATAGAATAGAATAGAATAGAATAGAATAGAATAGAATAGAATAGAATAGAATAGAATAGAATAGAATAGAATAGAATAGAATAGAATAGAATAGAATAGAATAACAGAGTTGGAAGGGACCTTGGAGGTCTTCTAGTCCAAACCCCTGCTTAGTGACTTATGACCATTTTTCACACTTATGACAGTTGTAGCATCCCCACTGTCACGTAATTCAGAATTCGGACGCTTGGCCACTAACATGTATTTATGACAGTTGCAGTGACCTGGGGGGGGGTCATGTGATCCCCTCTTGCAACCTTCTGACAAGCAAAGCCCCTTAGCAACCGTGGTACTAACTTAACAACTGCAGTGAGTCGTTTAACAACTGTGGCAAGAAAGGTTATAAAACGGGGCACAATTCACTCAACAACTGTTTTGCTTGGCAATTGAAATTTGGGGTTGAATTGTGGTTGCAAGTCAAGGACAACCTGTATGGCTTAGGGATGATGGGACTTGTCATCCTTGGGAAGTGAATAGTTTGGTCACTTCTGCCTTCCAAGGCTGGGGAGTTCTGGTTGATTTGGCACAGAGGTGGGTTCCTGCTGGTTTGGACCGGTTCTATAGAACCAGTAGCAGGAATTTTCCCCCACTCGCTGAACTGGCAGTGATGGCTGGCTGGACACGCCTCTGAACTGGCTCTCTCGGCGGCGCCATAGGCGGCGCCATCTTGTTTTTTGCTTCTGCGCATGCGCAGAAGCTGGGGTTTTAGCACTGTGCATACGCGCCCACGTGGCGCATGAGGAAGAAAACCGGCAGCGAGGTAAGCCAGAACCCACCCCTGATTTGGCACCTTTTCCTTTCTACTGCAGAAATTAAATCAGAGTTACTTAAAGTGGCCTAAATAAGAGAAAAAATCATATACCCATTCAAATCCAAAGAAAAAGAATACAGAGAACTAAAATTCCCCAAGAAACCTTTGGGTTGCCTTAGTGCCGCCATGTAGTCAGCAATAAATGGGTAGAGGAATGTCCTAAATTTATCTTTCTCCCACCTTCAAATGGAGATCTGTGATAAGCCCTCCCCTCTTCCTAAAAAAAAAAAAAATCAAATGAAAGGATATTGTCCGAAGGACAAAGAGAGGCATCAATAGTCTTTAGTACTGAGCTGAAAATTCAGGCCAATGCTTTGTCTGAACATCTGTGAATCCTTGAAGAGGGCACAAAGGACTCAGTACACCCGTCCTTGCATTTCTCTTAACATCCTGGGAAATTTCTTTCAGTATTTTCATTGTCAGCGGTGTGAATGGGGTGAGGCTGGCCAGAAGGACAATCCGTGCGTATATCCTATCTCAAAGCTCATTTGGGAGCATCAGGATTTCCCCCTAGGCTTGTTCAGATCATTGGAGAAAGGCACTGATGATGTTACCTAGTTTGGGTCATGAAACGTCTGCAAGAAAACAACCAAGCTCAGAGAGCATCAAGGACCTCTCCTTTCAACCCTGGCTACAAATATTCTCCTTTGTAAGAAAGGACTTCTGCCTCCTGAGCTAACAGCAGTGAGCTCAACAGAATAACAGAAGGGATCTTGGAGGTCTTCTAGTCCAGCTTCCTGCTCAGGCAGGAAACCCTATACCATTTCAGACCAATGGTTGTCCAATCTCTTCTTAAAAACTTCCAGTGTTGGAGCATTCACAACTTCTGGAGGCAAGCTGTTCCACTGATTAATTGTTCTAACTGTCAGGAAATTTCTCCTTAGTTCTAAGTTGCTTCTCTCCTTGATTAGTTTCCATCCATTGCTTCTTGTCCTGCCTTCAGGTGCTTTGGAGAATAGCTTGACTCCCTCTTCTTTGTGGCAGCCCCTGAGATATTGGAACACTGCTATCATGTCACCCCTAGTCCTTCTTTTCATCAGACTAGACATCCCCAATTCTAGCAACTGTTCTTTATGTTCTCCAGTCCCTAATCATCTTTGTTGCTCTTCTCTGGTCTTTCTAGTTCTTTATGTGTTTTAGCCTCAAGACTGCATCTGTGTCACCACATTGTAGAAGACCAACAGGGCAAGCTTCACAGATATCCCCGGGAATGTTTCACTCCCCAATGTCTTTATTGCACCCAACATTTTGGGACAGTCCATCCCTCCTTCTGCTTGCTCAAAATTTCAGAGCTAACCGGGTGGGATTTTTGCCGCTGGGAAAGGAAGTGCAGCTGGGGCGGCAGGGGGGGGAGAGTTGATGTTTAGGAGGTGGGGTGGGAGAGAAGAAGAAAAAGTGGAATGCTTTTCAAAAGGAACTTTTGCAACCCGTTTTCAAGCGAGCAGGAAGAAGCAGCCTGTTAACTTGGGTGGCACAGCCCTCTGCAGCTGGGACACTACCCAGACTTATAATTATCTCTAATTCCTCCCCTGCTGCTGCCACTGTGTTAACGATGCCCGCAGCTGCATGCTGAAGGGGCAATTAATTGCCTGGTCCACGTAACCGTGGTTACGGGAGGGATCCAGCGGGTGGGTAAAAATGGAATGCAATTGATCTAAAACTGGGCCGAAGGATGGCTGGCTGCAGAATGGATTTGAAATAGCAAAGGAAGCTACGGCTAGTAGCTTGTGCTATATTTTATTTATTTATTTATTTATTATTTGTGGGTGGCCACCATATGGTATACTCTCTTACTGTAAGGCAACAGGGGAATGGGACTGAGATTATATAGGTCAGCAGCCCGCAACCTTTTGGGCACCAGGGACTGGTTCCGTGGAGAAAGGAGGGTGTAGTTTCACATGCTGCCTGCATCCCACGGATGGGACTTTGCTTGTTTACGCGGATCGGTTTCTGGCATGCCATGGCCTAGTGCCAGTCCACAGACCGGGGGTTGGGGACCCCTAATATAGGTGTATAACACCCCACACACACACACACAGAGGTGCAGAAGTTACATAGCTTTTTAACCAGACTCCTGAATTCCACTGATCATAACCAGATGTGAAAAAGTGGTTTTTAAAAAATAACAACTTTGGCCTGCTGAATTATGTCACTCAAGCCATTCCAGTTTTTAAAGTCTGATGTATGGGGTTGTGTGCATGATCCCTAAGCCTAATTCACAGGGGCTAATTCACTACAGCCAGGTTAAGCAAACCACTGATTGTCAGGTCCAGGGTATTATTTCACTGTGATTTTAACTTTCCTTCGTGCAAAAGCATCTTAGTTTTTTGCCATATTGTTTTTTTCCCCCTCAACTGTTTAATTCAACACAGTTTTTTCCTTTATCTATCCAGGAATGAATTTGGAAAATAAAGCAAGGGATTAGGTGAGTAGTAGTACATGGGGGGGGGGGAATGCTTGGGTTGTTTTATAGCAGAGGTCTTCAAACTTGGCAACTTTAAGATTTGTGGACTTCAACTCCCAGAATTCTCCAGCCAGCATAGCTGGCTGGAGAATTCTGGGAGTTAAAGTCCACAAGTCTTAAAGTTGCCAAGTTTGAGGACCCCTGTTTTATAGGAATAGGAATATTCTTTATTGGCCAAGTGTGACTGGACACACAAGGAATTTGTCTCTGGGGCAGAAGCTCACAAGGTAGATATAAACAATAAGGTAGTAAGTCATAGATCATAAATCATAAGATACAAATATTTTTATGCCCATTATACAGATGATCAGCTCAAGACCCAGTGAAACAACTATGTTACCTTATACTGTAAAACAGTCACCTTAAGTGATATTTCAGAAGGAAGTGGCCTGTACATTCTATCCCCCAGAAGGCCATTAATAAAGTTAAAAAAAACAACCACCAATGTCCCTTTCTGAAATATCGATCTAAGAGTCACTATTTGTTTCATCCAGTAGATGGTGACAAAGAGTTACACTTCATTCAGTTGCAAAGATCCAAGGGGCCAAACTAGATTATCATTTTGCAGTTAATTGACCTGGGAAGTTGGGCCCTCCAGTTCCAGTTCACTAATTAATACAAACAGAGGGTGTTCCACGTGTACTGAGAGACAAATATTGCATAGAAACTGGTCAAGAAACGTAAAACTCTCGAGGTTTTATTTAGAGAGTGTTTAAACCAGGGGTGTCCAACCTTGGCAACATTTAAAGACTTGTGGACTTCAATTCCCAGAATTCCCTTAGTCAGCCATGCTCCTCCCACTGCTGGCTGGGGACTTCTGGGAGTTGAAGTCCACCAGTCTTAAAGTTGCCAAGTTTGTAGACTCCTGTTACAGACCACAAGGATGGACAGAAGAAATGATGCTGGATAAAGAAAGAGATGGGGAAAAAAATCCAGGTTGGCTTTAGATCAGAGGTGTCAAACTGGGTTTCTTCGAGGGCCGGATCAGCATTGTAGTTCTCCTCCACGGGCTGGCAGAGGGGGGGGGAGAGATGGGACGGCCGCCTCCTGCAGCACCCTGCCAGCCAAAACTGGCTGCCAGAGGCACCGAGGGCCGGTCCTTTGCTATTTCGAGGCCGTCCCCGCGGGCCGGATTTAAGGACCCCACGGACCGGATCCGGCCCGTGGGCCTTGAGTTTGACACCCCTGCTTTAGATCAACAAATGGCTGCAAGTGATGTGACAGATTATGTCGTCAGAGTAGATGGAGCCAAGATTTTCATCCCAAATTTTGATAAGGGGAGGAATGAAGAGAAAGCTTAAAATACCTATTTCATCTTCTTTAAATTTATGTGGGGCGAGGAAGGCGGTTTCCTGCTCGGGTGGTTTAAAATGGTGTCATAGGCCTTAGTTTTCCACCTTAAAAGCTCATCCCAACCCCTGAAGCAAGGGGGAAAAAGGGCAAAGACCGTCCCCACCCACTCGTAAGGGAAAGTTGCACACCTTAGAATTTCCCCAGTCCCTATTCCAAATGTTGCATTTAAATTGCCAATTTCACATTAGAATGACCTTTCAGTTATACAGAAGGAAGTCTCATCGCCTTAAAAGTTACTCTTGAGGTATAGCCCACATGAAGTTCTCAGTTTAGGTGCTATTATCTTGGCTCCTGAAATAGCTCATATATTTATTTATTTTTTGTCTCTGAACAACAGTTTACCACTAAGTGTAAACTAACTCAATGGGCTAGGTTCATAGTGGTAGTCCTCAACTTATAGCCCTTTGTTTAGTGGCTGTTCAAAGCTACAACGGTGCTGGGAAAAAAGGTCACATGACCATTGTAGCATCCCACATGGCCACATGTTCAAAACCTGAGTGCTTTATTCATGTAATTATGATGGTTGCACATATTTATGATGGTTGCACATATTTATGACGGTTGCAGTGTCCCAGGGATGCAATTGTCATTTAATGACCTTGTGAGTGATTCATTTTAATTTCGCTTTAACAACCGATGCAAAAAGGATTGTAAAATCAGGTGAAACTCACTTAATGGAAATTCAGATCCCAATTGTGGTCATAAGTCAAGGACTACAAGAAAACTCTTCTATTTAGATTCATAGTCTGAGCGGGTATGACAGCATTCTATGACCTTCAACCTGGCAAATAAGGGCCCTTCCCTTCCACTTCTCTTCAGAAACTTTGCTTTTAACTGCGCTCACTTTGGCTATGGGAAAAAATGGTGAATTACCAGTAGTCCTTGACTTACAGCAGTTCATTTAGTGACTGAACTTACAACGGCACTGGGGAAAAAGTGACTTATGACCATTTTCACACTTACGACCGTTGCAGCATCCCCATGGCCATGTGATCGAGATTCAGACGCTTGGCAACTGGTTTCATATTTATGATGGTTGCAATGTCCCAACAGGGGTCACGTGATAGCAATAGCACTTATATACCGCTTTATAGTACTTTACAGCCCTCTCTAAGCGGTTCACAGAATCAGCATATTGCCCCCAACAATCTGGGTCCTCATTTTACCCACCTCGGAAGGATGGAAGGCTGAGTCAACCTTGAGCCTGGTGAGATTTGAACCGCCGAACTGCAGCTAGCAGTCAGCTGAAGTAGCCTGCAGTGCTGCATTCTAACCACTGCGCCACCTCAGCTCTTATCCCCTCTTGAGATCTTCTGACAAGCAAAGTCAATGGGGAAGCCAGATTCACTTAACAACCATGTTGCTGACTTCAGTGATTCACTTAATTGTGGCAAGAAAGGTCATAAAATGGAGCAAAATTCATGTCTTGCTTAGCAACAGAAATGTTGGGCTGTTGTGATCATAAATTAAGGACTACCTCTATGGGTAAACAGCAAGGATGGGGGGAGTTACTACCATAGCATCGTTCTCTTGCTCTCCAATTATTATCAATACCCCAGTATTCCCTGATATTACTACAACAAACTTATTTTTGAGACCTAATGAAGTACACTAGCTGAATCTCATTTTCTAAGCATTTTTTTTTCTATTAGCATAATACAAGTAAGCAGTTCAATCCCAGCTGGGTTCACACACTAAATTAGGCTAAAATAGGATTGGCTTCTTTGTGACTCAGTGGTTCACAACATGCTGAGCATTGCTAAAACTTAGTCTTCTCTTCCTTGTCTCCTTTCTTTCCGGTGGCACAATTCATTGCGTGGATCAAGACATCTGGTGGGTAGGCTATGGCGTTATCCTAGTCCCAAACTACTGAAACTTTCAAACTGGGATGAAACCAGTCCTTTCACACATTCCAAAACTCTCTTCTGTTGACTGTACACACAAACACACACACACACACACACACACACATATATGTGCAAAGAGACCGTTGAAAACAAAAACCCTTTTCTGTTCTGTTCAAGGTTGACTCAGCCTTCCATCCTTCCGAGGTGGGTAAAATGAGGACCCAGATATGCTGACTCTGTAAACCCCTTAGAGAGGGCTGTAAAGCACTGTGAAGCGGTATATAAGTCTGAGTCCTATTGCTTTCCCTAGTTAATTACAGGTAGTCCTTGACTTACGACCACAATGGAGGTCAATGGAGGCTTATGTTGCTAAGTGAGAAATTTGTTAAGTGAGTTTTGCCCCATTTTATGACTTTTCTGGCCACGTTTGTTAAGTCAATCACTGCAGATGTTAAATTAGTAACACGGTTGTTAAGTGAACCTGGCTTCCCCATTGACTTTGCTTGTCAGAAGGTTGCAAAAGGGGATCACGTGACCCCCGGGGCACTGCACCCGTCATAAATAGGAAGCAGTTCTCAAGCATCTGAATGTAAATCACATGGCCATGGGGATGCTGCAAAGGTCGTAAGTGTGAAAAATGGTTCATAAGTCACTTTTTTCAGTTGTAACTTTGAACAGTCACTAAATGAATTGTTGTAAGTCAAGGACTATCTGTATTACTACACCAGAGGAATAGCTTACATTCCCAGAATCATCCCCCCCCCCTATTTTCATCCTCACAATCCCAGAAAGTTTTAAATGGAAGAACTGGCCCACTCACCCTGGGAGCTGCGCAATTCAGGATTTGAACTCAAGACCCAGCCCATGCAAACCAGAGTAACCGCTCCATTCAAATGCTTTAATAGCACATCCCACCCCTTCAAGGCCCCTCTTTGAGCAACTGTTGGAGAAGCATGCAAAAATGCAACAAAGGACCAGCCCACCCACCTATTTATTTACACACATACACACACACACACACACCAATCCCTCCCCTTTCACTGGAGATGCAGCACTGGGAAAATGCTCTTTATTGGAAGTTCATCTTATACAGCTGTCTCTGCCAAGGGGGGGGGGGAACGTAATCGCCACCCTGTTTAACATACATCTTCCCCCCCCTCCCCTCTTGGATCTTCTTGGAAATGATTTTAAATCACTTAAGGGCTGGGCTCAGTCACATTTCCACACACCACCCCCCTTTCCCTCCCTGCTCTTCCCCTTCAGTACATTTTTAAACAGCGATTAAATTAAACAGATCCTGATGCACGTGGAAACTGGGAGCACCCAAGCCCCCGGACGGTTTTTCCTTCCTCTCTTGAAAAGATTTGATGGGAAGGGGAAAAGGCAGGAGGAAACCGGTGTGTGTGGGGGGG
>QLTV01003475.1:768303-779968 GCA_003457575.1 Thermophis baileyi
CCCGCCCCCTCCCTGCGCATGTGCGTTGCCAGTCACCAAGATGGCGGGCTAGCACGCGCTTAGGCGACCCCTGTGAAAGGGTCGTTTGACCCTGAAAGGGGTTGCGACCCACAGGTTGAGAATCGCTGTGCTAAGCCATAAATCTTGATTTACAAGACACCAATCATATGGCTCACTATGATATGTGAACTTTCTGGGCTTGAGCCAAAGGATGGAGGAAATGCACCATCATTCTGGGTGAGGAATAGGCGATTCAGTCCTTCATCGACTTCAACGAAGTTGGTTGTACCATTCTCTCCAAAGGGGGCAGGGAACACATGCCATCTTCTTGTGGCATGTCCTTTGCTTCTAGGGGTGGGCTGCTGCAGAGATTAGGTTTTCTCCATTCACCTGTTATGAGCAGAGATTGGAGGCGAATAATGTTCCCTCTCTACCCCAGCAGGCATCCGACTGATGACAGGAAGGCAAAGAGTTCAAAGTTACAAACATCTGCGCCCGGGAAATAAATGACGTTCACGCCTCCGTTCGGGGGAAGTGTGGGTGGAACTGTCTGCCTCCACCACTGAATCAAGCTAGGATGTTTGCTATATAAAATATTATGTATAATATTTTATATAGTCACTTGATAAGTGAGTTGGGTGGCATATAAATTTAATAAAAAATAAATAGCCCTCAAGGCTTGTTCCTGTATAAGTTCCAGTCGTACCCAAGGGCAACTTTGCCCAACTGCCTCTCACGACTACATCTCAGCTGCAAAACTGTGGATAATCAATAGAGGGCAGCAAAGAAACAAAATATATTCTATCTATGCTGCCACCTGGTCAGCATCTGCAGTTCTGCAATCCTAAACTTCGTACCCTCAAGATATTTGTTGAGTGGAGGGGACTCATTCTCCTCTCCAATGGCTTAAGATTCTGTGACCACCCTTCTTTAAGTCTTTGAGGACGTATTTTATCACAGTCCTATCCACTTCCGTATTATAGCAGTTTTGCAAACTTGTAGCATTGCAAGCTTATTAAGCATCTTTTCTTGGAGATATAGAATTATTCTTTGGCTGCACAAGAATCAGCATTTTTTTCAGCTTGTCTCAACTATGGATTGAAAAATTAAGCCAACGGGATCTATCTCATGTCGAAGGGAAAGAAGGAGCTGAACTGAATTGCATCACTTGCAACTCCTGGCATTCTTTAAGAAGGACAATCCCAATTCTGTTCAAGTCCAAGAATGGTTTCACGATATTTCCCAAATCAAGAAAAAGTGTAAATTTACTTCTTGAAATAAAAATATAAAGCAATGGATTAGTTGATGGGTCAACTGAATAATCGATTCCTCAATAGGTCGATTTTCATAACACGCTTAAATCTGGTTACTGAATTAATCCAATTTTCTAAATTACACAACTGGGGAATAAATTTATGGAAGTAATTTGGCCTCACACAATACATTAATCTATTTAAAATCACTGAAGTTAAAAATGTGTGAATACAGCTGCTATGATTGAAACTGGTCTGGCTAAGGATGTTCTTTTGACTATAACAGCCAGATACTAATTAGATGTGACAAGGAGGCTGGCTTTTAATTTCATGCAACCTCCTAAGAGAAACCCAAACAAACCACAATATGGCTGTCTGCTGTTACTGTTACAAACAGAGTTTTGAGCACACAATCTCCTGTGAAGCTAAAGCAGGAACCAACTAGGTTCCGTGGTGACTATTAACTGAACGTTAGCGGAGCAGAGATTCAAAGCAAGGGACTAAGCAAAGATTGTCAGCAAGGCTGGTTAACATATCTGACCTTTACCCTGTGATACTAGAGAACTGGCAGTACATCAAAACATAAATAACAGCTTGAGGATTTGGAAAGGGGAAAAAAAGGACAACCTGACTGCATAAATCATATGCCTTGAGACAGCAACTCTAAACATTTTGCCTGGCTTTGTTGTGGAGTCTCATGCCTGAAACTGGTGTGAATGCTGGAAGAGGTATTATCATATTGGCTGGTGTTTGTGAGCCAGTGTTTCTCAATCTTGGCAACTTTAAAGACCTGTGGATTTCAACTCCCAGGATTCCCCAACCAGCCGTGCTTTAATTCTGTCCTCCTCGTCTTAAAGTCCCAGCATAATTTCTACTAAACTGCAACTTCTCATGCCTTCTCTTCTTTCTCCTTAGTAGCAATATCTCCATAGGACAATATTTTTCAACCACAGCAGTTTTAAGATGTGAAGACCAACTCTTGCAGGCTAGGGAATTCTGGGAGTTGAAGTCCACAAGTCTTAAAAGTGGCGAGATACTGCTGTAAATCGATCAGTTATATTGGCAGCTGTGAGGCTGGAGAAGGTGTTCAGCCTTCTTTTCCTCTCCTAACATTGCCAAATATCTTTGAACTATTGTATGCATAAATTCTTTCCTTGCACAAACAGCTTTCTGGGAATGCCTACACATCAAACTTCAGTATTCCCATTATAAAAAGAACCAACATAGGATTGGATAGTTTCATATTGCAGAGTAAATTATTTGTCCTCTAAACCAGGGTCTCCAAACGTGGCAACTTTTAAGACTTCAACTCCCAGAGTTCCCCAGCCAGCATGAGAACAACTCTTGAGTGCTGAGGTCCACATGTCTTGCCAAGTGCTCTAAATCAATTTGGGGGCAAATTTAAAAATAGAAACAGTATGGCATCTTTGCTGGGTTTCTACCATTCTCCAAGATGTTTTTAACCCAGGATCTGTAGTTCACTTTCACCATAGGGCATTTAGGATCCTTGGCAACTTGGTATCACACCAAAACTATTTGCACTCAGTGGCTCTTTATAGTTGGTTCTAACAACTCCTGGCCAAACACCAAAAGTAAATGGAAATTATTGGATGTCTTCGGGCATCTTCAACTTATTTTTGCAGTCTAATATATGCAGAACCCTTCAGCTACTGTAGTAGGTACTCAAATAATTGATGTTTAAGAGAAGTAATGCTACGCACGGCCTGTTCACCCATCACATGAAGCTACTTTTATTGAGTAAGCCATAATTGTCTGGGTTCCCGTAACAGACTGAGGTACACCGTAACTTTATCCTAGGTGCACCTGCTTTAAATGCAACTCGGTAGGCAACATCCTGTCATCAGCCTCGTCCATCCTACTGCACCATCAACTTTAAGCATCGTATAGCGTATTCCTGCTCTAAGCTTACAAGAGGATGAAGAAAACAAGAACCAGAAAGTAAGTATGCATGGTGGCATTACCATTTAAGAAAGACCTGTTGAATATACTTTTAACAGAACTTCATAACACAAAATTTTAAGTGTAATAGCTACTTCTCTACCTGTATGGCCCAGTTCACGGATCATATGACCCAGTTCACGGATCATATTACACAATATTGATTTATTAACATTTATACCTCTCCTTTTCTTTGGAAGCTTACGGATCCAGGTTCTGGGTACTGACCTATTTCAAACCATATACAGATAGTCCTCAACCTACAACAGTTCATTTAGTGACTGATCAGTTACAACAGCACTGGAAAAAAGTGACGTATGAACTATTTTTCACACTTACGACCGTTGCAGCATCCCCACGGTCACGTGAATAAAATTCGGATGCTTGGCAACTGACTCATATTTATGACCGTTGCAGTGTCCCAGGGTCATGGGAACCCCCTTTTGCGACCTTCTGACAATGGGGAAACCAGATTCACTTAACAACCATATTACTAATTTAACAACTGCAGTTGATTCACTTAACAAATGTGGCAAGAAAAGAAGTGAGAAACAAATTTCTGACTTAACGACATAAATTATGGGCTCAATTGCGGTCATAAGTTGAGGACTACCTGTACAAATCTGCAAGATGGGTTAAGGTTCAGTGACTTAACTGAAGACTGAAAAACTACACGGTAGTGAAGCCAAATCTCCAAGCGAGTTTAGCATTATATAGGCTTGTTTTACTACAGTCCAACTAAGCCAGGTTTGCACATCATACCATAAACTTTTTCCCCCCCTAGAAACAAGGAGCCGAATTCGCTCCCATACCAGGCCAAATAGAAGCTGGTATTATGGCTAGCAGATTGCATGCAAGTTTCCATACCCAACCAGGCAATTTCCAAATTTGTCACACAGCACTTCTAACTCCTGTGGGTATCAATCTGCCTTCCATTAGCAACACAGGATGGACTGTGGGGGGGAGGGAATCTTAGTAACATAAATCCCCTGCTCAACTTCTAAATCCAGATAGATTTGTTGCTCAATATTGGTTGACAAATTTTCAGCACTTTCCCTGGAGAGATTATGCCATTTTCTAATATTAAAGCAGTAGTATATTTGCCAACTTAAGTTTGCAAGAAGCTGTTTGGCAATCAGGAATTTTAGACTAATACCCTAATAACACAAAAGTGTTCCGCCTTGCTAAACATCCTCCTTGCTAAACTGTCTTTCTTTTACTGCAATCAGCAAGCAGAAGCTGCTCTAAATATTTTCTCAGATTGGCTGCCTCCTGGATTTTAAGGCCAATATTTTAAAATGTGGGGGGTTAATTTAGTTTTTAAAATAATTGCCAATGGAATTATAATTATTCCAGGAAGTTACAATTTACAGCGATTATGGGTCTTTGGAAGATCTCAGCATCCAGAACTAAATAATTGTCCCACATTTAAAATAGTGACTTAAACATGTGATCGAACTATATTTGGACATGTCCACGCATGTTAAGTTAGTCTCTCCTCCCTCCCAGACCCCCCCAAAAAAACCCTGTAAAAATTTCCAAGGAATTAAAAAAAAGTTTAAAATTTATTAAGAAACTTTTATAAAAAGTTTTTTTGGTTGGTTTTTTTTTTTTTTTCAAAGAAAAACAACGCATAACAGTTGTCAGTTAAAACATCAAGGCGGCGAGACCCGCTCTCGAGGATCTTCATCTGCACAGATTGTCAAAAATCAAAACGATACACGCAAGTACAATTCTCGGAAACAGAAATTCACCTTCCTGCCAAAAAAAGGTACATATGTCATCTCTATTAT
This sequence comes from Thermophis baileyi, assembly GCA_003457575.1. Classification (NCBI taxonomy): domain Eukaryota; kingdom Metazoa; phylum Chordata; class Lepidosauria; order Squamata; family Dipsadidae; genus Thermophis; species Thermophis baileyi. The sequence goes on from QLTV01003475.1 coordinate 773,309, forward strand.
AGAGTTCAACAATTTAACTCATGAGGGCTCAACCAACCTCAAGTGAGTTCAGTTTTCATAGTCTTAACATCCCCTTCCCACCCACCCCCACCCCAAACTGAAGTTAGAAAACTATAATCCAAAATATACAAACAAGCTGCGTTATCTGCAAAAAGCAAAAAACAGCTCTCTTCATAGATCTCTTACACACCAAAGCATTGTAACTGTGGAAGAATGAAGTCCACATTCTTTTTAAGCTCTCTTCAGCCCAAACAATGTGCAGTACAAATCTTGATGGCTCAAAGAGGGTTCCTTTTTCCTCCTTTCTTCTACCTTTTGTCAAAAAAACTGCTTTAGGATACCAAGTTCCTTCTTGTGCAATGCAGCAATCCAATGAGTAATTTGACAATAAAAGGCAAGTTGCTTTCCCCCCACCCACCACCCACCCCAGCGCCCCAACTCCTGGCTTGCAATTTCTTCTTGTTTTCAGGCTGATGGAAGATAAAAAATAACACAGAAGTATTTTTTTTTAAAGTTGTTATTGGAAGACCCAGTCCAGAAATCTGCCTTGGGTGATCTCGTTCCACAGTTTATCTGGAAAATAAAGGCTGTGGGGAGGGAGGTCCAGAGGTCCGTCCATTTGGGGATGCCCAGTTTCAGAACAGCTGATTCTTTCTCCAGTCAAGGTCTTTTATTTTTTATTTTCCTTCTTTCTTTTTTCCTCCCCCTTTCTTTCGCTGGGGAGAACCCAGTGTCAGGATCCCACACCTGCAGCCTGAATGGGTGGGGGAAAAGAAAAGCTCTTGTCAGTTTGAGCAACAGATCAGAGGCAGGTCTGCAGACAGCCTGGCGCCTGGGAAGGAAACTTTTATGTACCTCCAGCTGATAAGGAATCAGCCGCCAATACTCAAGCTGGGGGCTGGCTAATTGGCACCAAAACAACCAAAAGGAAAGGAAAGGGAGGGGAAGAGAAGGGGGGGAAGGAGGCGGGAGGGGCAAAAGGCAATAAGAGAGCCAAAGGCTATTCTCTTTCGGAACTCTGCAGATGGATCTAAAATTACAGATTCCAGCCAGAGAGGGGAACAACTGTAGAGCTGTGTCTTCCTGACTACCAAAAGGGGAGGAGGGGAGGAGAGAGAGAGAGAGAGAGAGAGAGAGAGAGAGAGAGAGGAATGGAATGGAGAGAGAGAGAGAGAGAGGGAGGGAGGGAGAGAGAGAGAGAGCGAGAGCAGAGTGCCTCTTGATTCACTCATTTCAACAGGGCTGTTTAAGCAGCTGCAGAGACTTAAAGCTATTAAAAGAATGACATTGTAAAAATAATGACTCCATTTACAGGCAAAAAGAAAAAAGGGGGGGAAAAAAGTCCAAGCTGCTGCAAAATTGGCAGCGGGAACAAGGGGCATAAAAGACACATTCTCTTAGTATGAGAGGAGTCATATAAGGCTACTGTGGGTAACCTAGTTTTCTAAGCCAGCAAAGCCCTTAAAACAAGGCTTCATCCTTTTGTAGGCTCTAAGAGGTTTTGGTGGCTAAAAGGGAGGAGGATCGAGGAGGGGTTGAGTGGGTAGGTGGTCTACTCAAGTTGGCCATACCTGTTAAAGCCTTTAGTGGTGGCAAAGGGTTCGTTCCTCCTTTGAGCAGAGTTCGGATGCAAGTTCAGCTGCCTTTGGAGAAGAAGAGAAGAAACGTTGACTAAACTTTTAAATACAGTACTTCAGGTTCGTCAGAGTATCAATGTCCAGACCTGTAGGCCTATTTTATTTCTCCATTACTACCCCTCTCTGCCAACAAGGACGGCTTTGCTACAGGCTTTCGAAAAAGGATCTGGGATTCTTGGTCTCTCTACTGGATCAACCCACTGGTTGAATTGGAACCAATATTTCAAATCCTATTTTTACTCACAATTAACCCATTTTGAAGTACTGTAAAAGATCCTGCAAAGGAGGGTGACATGGGCCACTTTGTTTGAAAACACCTAGATTTTTTTTTAATGGGGCTTCCTACCAAGGAAAACACAAGCAGTAGTCACTCCGAATGTGTCCTATTCTCAAAGTAAGTCTGGATTTCAGGTCTATTTCCAATTGTGTAAATCTTTGGCTTTTTGCTAAAGATTAGAGACTCAAGATTACAACGCCAGATTTGTTGTGCTTGTACCTCCCGCGGGATCTACTTTTTCTAAGGCCAAAATTTTAATCCAGTTTTGGATGGATTGCGAGTGGCTCCCTCATTTCCACCTCCCCACCCAAGACAAGCCTGAACGCTCAGTTAAAACTTATAATAGAACTTAACAAAAATTCAAGGAAACGGACTTAGTGGACGCTCAAATTTAGACGGGCAGTGAAAGTCCTCAGCGCCTTCCCCCCCCTCGCCTAAATAAGTTCCTTAGGGGTTTTGTTCCAGGACAAACCCGGGATAATGAACCTCCCCCCCCTTCCCTCCCGTCTCCTCCACCAAGGAAGCGGCTCTTGACCCAGTGGCGCGCGTGGGGACCGGCGCAAAGGGTTGCCAGAAGCCGTTCGCGCTGTCATCTGGCGGCGTGAGTGAGAAGCCCCAGTGGGCGACCCCACATTACAGTACCACTCTCCATCCTCCCGAGGACGATGGGTGTTGCAGTTCTAAGAGCAAGCGCGATGGGTAGGAAAAAAAGAGAAACAAGTCTAGGGATGAGGAGTCTGGGGCACGTTTACCCTTAAGGCACTAAGTCCCCCCCCTCCCTCCCTACACGTTGCGTGGCTCTTTTTCTACCACCCCTGCCAGCCTCGTAGGATCCTTAACTTACTTTTAAAGAGAGCAGAGAAGCCTCGGCCGAGGGATCCTGCCCCTTCTTCGCCTGCTCCTCCAGCACGATCTGGAGATCAAAGATGTAATCGATGACGTGTTGCAAGATTTCCACCTGGCTGACTTTACTGCCTTGCGGAATGCCCGGCACCAACTCACGGAGCTTGGAGTAGCAATCGTTCATGTCGTAGAGGATGCTCATCGGTTCCTCCAGAACGGGGCTCTTGTTACTGCTGCCCCGGGCGATGGCGAGGCTCTGATCCGACACGCAACACACGGCTTCGTAGCAGCTCCTGACGGACCGCACCGGGCTGATCGCTTTCATGTTGGATGGGGAGAACGGAGGGGGGGGGAGGACGGGGGGAGGGTTATAGGCGAGGAAATAAAGACAGGCCACGGCCAACGAGGCGGAGGGGGGGGAAAAAAAGCTTTTTCCGCCGAGATCTTCTCCTACTCCGGGTCCGCTCTAAAGACACTTTTGCCCCGCAAAGCTCCAGCGCTGACAGCGGCGCTTTTTGTCTTAACGGGCGCCGGCCCCTCCTCTTTATGCAAATGAAGCCGGAGCGCCCTCCCCCTCCGATGACAGCGAAAAGGTTGGAATGGAACGTTCGCAAGACGGCTCAACAGCCATAACAGGTTTCTATTGGCTCCGGCGGACACCACATAGCGAAGGACATCAAAGGAATGAGGAAGCTCTGATGGCGAAGAGGGGCGGGGCTAGCCATCAAACGCCGCTTCCCTCCCTCCCCCCCCCACGCCGCTTCCATTCAGTGAAGTCCAGCTCTGTTCAAAAGATACGTCGATCGCATCTTCCCCTTTCTTTTTTCATTAAAATAATGAGTAAGGGGGTGGGGAATGGAGCAGAGAGGGGCGCCAGATACTTAGACCATAGAAAACAGCCAGATTTCCCCCTTTTCAGCCTTCCGCTTTTCGCCTAAGCTTTCCTCGTTTTAAAAGCTATAACGTTTCCCAAGGTTTTACATCTCCCCGTCTCTCTCCCCCCCCCCCATTTCCCATCATTGGGGGAGGCAAAACTTGTACGGACTTAGTGCCGCCTTGTTCCTCAATTTGCTACTCATATGACCTCCAGACTTTCTGGCGTCAGGAATTATCTTGTGACCAAGTTTAAAAAAAAAAAAAGGAAAGGGGGAAAAAAAAAAGGAAAAGAAAGAAAATTAATTGCTGGGGGAAAGCTGAGGTTATGATGGAGAAACCAGATTGGGTCCCAAAGTAAGGAGAGTGGAAACATGAGTTTCTGTGGTGTGAGAGTGCAGTGAAAGTGGGAATTGCACACAAAAATATTTTATTTGACAAATAAATGCCCAAGGGGAGGAATGAATAAGAGACTAGCTTTTAGCAACCAGCTTTTGTTATAACTATAGTGATAACTATAAAATAAACTGGAAAATCAACTGACCCAAAATAATCTGACACAAATAGTCAAACTAATCCTCTTGCCTATATTTCTAAATAATAGGCATGCCTCCTTTCTGTGATGCCCCATGGCATGCTCTGATCACCCCAATTGTTTCCAAATATGCAGATGAATTTTGTTTAATTAGGAATGCTAACACTAACACCTCACACATGTCAAGTGGCCAAATATTTTCACCAAGTTATGCAACTGTTTTATTGTCCTATTATTTTTTCTGGGATGATTTGAACAAACCATTTGTTCAGTCAATCGGAATAGAGCTGGAAGGGACCTTGGAGGTCTTCTAGTCCAACCTCCTGCTCAAGCAGGAGACCCTATACTATTCCAGACAAGTGACTGTCCAGTCTCTTCTTAAAAACCTCCAGTGATGAAGCACCCACTTCTGAAGGCAAAGCTGTTCCACTGGTTGATTGTCCTCACTGTTAGGAAGTTTCTCTTCAATTCCAGGTTGCTTCTCTCCTTGATTAGTTTCCATCCATTGTTTCTTGTCTTACTTTCTGGTGTTTTGGAAAATAAGTTGACCCCTTCTTCTTTATGGCAGCCCCTCAAATATTGGAATACTAAATCCTGGCCTATTATGATCCTACTGTTTTTAACCAAAGCTAAGTCAGCCTACTGCTTGCAAGATAGCAATAGCAATAGCACTTAGACTTATATACCGCTTTACAGTGCTTTACAGCCCTCTTTAAGCGGTTCACAGAGTCAGCATACTGCCAACAATCTGGGTCCTCATTTTACCCACCTCGGAAGGATGGAAGGCTGAGTCAACCTTGACCCGGTGAGATTTGAACCGCCGAACTGCAGCTAGCAGTCAGCTGAAGTAGCCTGCAGTACTGCACTCTAACCACTGCGCCACCTTGGCTCAAGATGACTTGACTGTCACAGAAGTGAACCATTCTAATGGCAAAAAAACAATAGCAACTTGGCAAGCTAATGCTGGACATTATTTAAGTCATCTGTCAGCCAACTGGATATCATGTAGCTCATATTCACACCAGTGGTAGGATTCAAATTTTTTTTACTACCAGTTCTGTGGGCGTTACTTGGTGGGCGTGGCTTGGCTTGGTGGGCGTGGCTTGGTGGGTGTGGCAGGGGAAGGATACTGCAAAATCTCCATTCCCTCCCCACTCCAGGGGAAGGTTACTGCAAAATCCCCATTCCCTCCCGATCAGCTGGGACTCCGGAGGCAGAGAATAGATGGGGGCGGGGCCAGCCAGAGGTGGTATTTACCGGTTCTCCGAACTATTCAAAATTTCCGCTACTGGTTCTCCAGAACTGGTCAGAACCTGCTGAAACCCACCTCTGATTCACACCCCACTGTCCTCCAGCTAAATAGGATTTTAATTTCCATAAACCCCAGGAACTACCATGGTTGTCCCAAAGGTGCTTTTTCTAGAGGCAACTGGACTTTCTGGTTTTTCTTTGAAGACATTTCGCTTCTCATGCAAAAATCAAGGAGAGCCCTGGCTAACATCTGATTCTTCTTTTTCCTCTATCTGCAAGGAAAACATATACTGAACTGAAGAAGCTTCTTGGATGAGAAGCGAAACGTCTTCAAAGAAAAACCAGAAAGTCCGGTTGCCTTTTGAAAAAAACACCTTTGGGACCTGACTTTAAAAGTGTCAAAATCTGTCCTTTTCCCTACTCTTCCCTTATGACTGGGAATTCAGAGATGTCATCCATGACACACTAGATGGAAGTCTTCACCGCTCTAATACTCAGCTTGCATTGCAGGCCCATTATCTGGATGGGAAAAATGAGGCTAAATTTGCAGGCTATGTTTCAGGATATTTGGAAACGTTGCTGCATCCCCATGGTCACGTGATCAAAATTTGGAGGCTTGTCAACTGATTCATATTTATGTCCCAGACTCATACGATCATCTTTTGTGACCTTCTGACCAGCAAAGTCAATGGGGAAGCCAGATTTACTTAACGGCGTATTACTAACTTAACAACCGCAATAATTCACTTAACAACTGTGGCAAGAAGGTCTTTTAATGGGGCCAAACCCATTTAATTGCCTCGCTTAGCAGTTAGCAAATGTTGGGCTCAATTGTGGTTGTATGTCGATGACCACCTGTAAAGGTAGAGGGACCATGTTACAAGTTTGTTTCAGGCTTGTAGAAGTGATGTTTGGGCTTCAATCTTGCAGACCAAGCAGAAAAATGTATTGAGTTGTCATGGGACCTGCAGTTACAGAATTCCCCTCACCTCTACTCCTTATTCATAGCAAAAAATAAATAAATAAAGTTGAGTTGCTCAATGTATAAGCACACAGGCACCTATCAGAATAGAATAGAATAGAATAGAATAGAATAGAATAGAATAGAATAGAATAGAATAGAATAGAATAGAATAGAATAGAATAGAATAGAATAGAATAGAATAGAATAGAATCTGAAATAGAATAGAATAGAATAGAATAGAATAGAATAGAATAGAATAGAATAGAATAGAATAGAATAG
>QLTV01003475.1:785450-797256 GCA_003457575.1 Thermophis baileyi
GCGCCTTTTTTTCCCTTCTGTTTTTTTGGCTGCTAAACTGGGCAGTTCGTTGAATTTTTAACCAAAAAGCATGGAGGGTGATTTCTTTGCTTTTTTTTTTAAAAAAAAATTATTATTATTATTTTGGAATCGAGCCCCGTTCCGCAGCCAAAAAAAAAAAAAAGTAAAAATAATCAGGAACAGAATCGGAGGCTCGTTTATCACTAGCAAATTCGGGCCAGTTGCTAATCTAGCATGAATTTCGCTTTTTTGGGGGGGCTTTCGAAGTGATAACCGATAGCCCTCCTTATGCCCTCGAGGGCAGAGATATTGAATACAGCGTCCGATACCCAGGAAAGGCCTGATACTGGTTTTTTAAAAGATCTGATTTGTCCCAAAACTTGTTTTTTGCAAACAAGCGCGTCCAACCCGCGAACGAAATACATAATGCAACATTTTTTGGGGGACACACACACACACACACACACACAATCTGGCTTTCATTTCTCCATCCTTCTTTATCCGACTTCATTCTCCAAAGGATTTTCTGATTTTTTTTCTGGTAGTTTATTCTCCATCAATTTATCTTACTTGTTGCTTTTCTTGGCCTCCTGGACAATTTGCCCCTAATCCCCTCTGTTCCTGCCCATAAGGTCGGGGTTTTGTTTGCTTCAAAATAGTCTATGCTGTTGCTCTTTTATGAGAATTGGTGGTGATCGTATTTTTTTGTTCATTTGGTTTGTGGGGGGGGGGGGAAACCCCACCTCACAAAGCTACCAGCCAGAATAAAGCTGAGTTTTTGTTTTAAAGCACTTTAAAACTTAATGCATTAAATGCAAACTTGGGGAGAACACCCCCCACCCCAAGATTTAAGGTTTTTAGCGACAATTGGTACAGAAGTGGCAAGACAGGAATACTGTATATTCAAAGCAGAACTTCTATAGATGGGCTTTTTACATCCCCCTTTCTAATCTACCAAAATGTGATTTTGGAAGACAGATTTGGGGTTCAAAGATAGATGGTGCAACAATAAGGGCAGCAAAGTGGAAATGCATTTCTTGAGTAAATGTTGATCATACCAGGCTAACCTCAAACTCTTGGAAAAGAATGCTGGCTTTGGGGGAGGCGGAGGGAATATCTCCCAGTTCCAGAATCCCGGATTCCTGGCAGCTTTGCAATCAAAGAAATGATGCCATAGACAAGTGAGAAATGGTTCCAGCCCCAGCAAGTTCTAAACGAGGAAATTCTTGAGAGTTCATTATTTTTCCTCCCCAAATCAAATGCTTAGTGTTTAAAAAAAAAAGAAAAAGAAAGAAACTCTCCCCTTTGAATGTTTACTGGTTCTTTTAAATCAGGATGGAAATGAGGGAGGAGAGATTAAAATGACTTGGCCAGATAATTTTATTCTCTTTGTTGTTAATAGGTTTCCCACTGAAGAATAGGTTTCCTTTAAACCAGTGGTTCTCAACCTTTCCTTCACCACAAACCCCACTTAAATACCTTTTGTGGCCATGGACCACCAAGACTTAACTCTTTAAATCAGAACATTTCTTCAAGCCTTCCTAGACCTGTGAGGACATCATGCCTCCCCCCCCCCATGGATCCGTGGATCCAGGTTGAGAACCACTGCTTTAAACCATGGTTGTGCTACCTTTTGGCTTGCATGGGCTACATTGATTGAAGAGGAATTGTCTTTGGGCCACATATAAAATATATAATATGTATATAAATAACAATCTTCCTTTATTTATTTTTTAATTTTTTTTTTTTTACTCATGGGGAATGCATTAAGCTGACCAGGGCTGCAAGCTGGCCACCATTTAGACACACCTGTTTTAAACCATGCCTGAATTTTACACAAACTTCCCAAAAGGATGTCCCGTTAGTCTCGCACCTAACAGATAGGGCAGTATTCAAAATATTTAAAAATCGATTCAGGCTACAATCCATGCCATACCAAACACGGGCAAGACGATGCCAACCTATGCGTAGCTAGGCAAAAGTATAATTTCCCTAACAGTTGTGTAAATCTAACTGGGAGAAGCCTTGGCTACAGTTAAAGATCTTTCTCTGGATGGCTTAGCGTTGGGAAGATTTTTTTTCTACAAGCTGGCACCGCCTTCCTAGGAAGTAAGGTTCATTAAGCTCAGGGCTGTGTTAACATGTTTGGGTTCGCAGACTGAGCCCTTATTTTTCATCCAAAGAATATTAAAGCGTACATGTCACTCCTGTATTTAAGTGGGTTCTCAAAGAAGCTTCCCTTTTGGAGGAAGAATGGGAGAAAAATGACTTTTTTAGGGAATTGGTGCAGATCAAAGCATTGTCCAGCGTTCTGTTCCCACAGTGGTAAATTAAACCAGCTGCTTGTGGGAAATTCAAAGCACTACTATGCGTCCCTCCCTCCCCGCAGCCCCCATTTACTAGCCAGTGCCTGCACTGAAAGACACCGGGCTCTGATATTGAGGGTGATCAATATTGCGATTGTGCAGGCTTCAAAAAGGATTCAGAAAAGGGCTTTGGGTTTCACACAAGTCAGTGCATCCATCGCCTCTGTTACTCATTAAAGGGATCTGGTTGTTTTTTTTTTTTTTTTTTGCCTTCTTTGTATTCCTAAAATGCTTTTGGTGGTGTTGCTTTAAGAGTTGTACTAACTTTGGCTTCCTTTAAGGAGGGGAGAGATTAATAGAATTGCTGGGGGATCCCTCTTCTTGGTCAATGGATGAAGCTGGAGCATTGTTTCCATTTATTTTTTTCCTGCCCTTCCAAGGCAATTGTCAATTGGAATTCAGTCTCCTTTCCGCCACTAAGCAGGAAACCGAATCTAGTTATCTCACCTTTGCCTTGTCATTCCTGGGAAATTCAGGGTACAGGTAGTCCTCAATTTACAATCATTCATTTAGAGACGGTTTGAAGTTATAATGGCACTGAAAAAAGTGACACGACCGTTTTTCATACATACGACTGTTGCAACGTCCCCCTAGTTGTGTGATCAAAATTCGGGTGCATGGCAACTGGCATATATTTACCACAGTTGGACTTTCCCAGGGTCACGTCAGTGGTGGGTTGCTGCCGGTTCGGACCGGTTCTCCCGTACCGGTAGCGGAAATTTGCATCCGCTCGGCAAAGCGGCAAAGATGGCCGGCTGTCCATGCCCCCGAACCGGTTCTCTGGTCACCGTGGCTGGAAAAAGAACCCTCTGCGCATGCGCAGAGGCTTCTGCGCATGTGCAGAGGGTCATTTCTGTGTCGTGACATCATGACGCGTGTTTTGTGTCGTGATGCAAAACGCACACTTCCGTCGCGATGCGAACCGGTAGGGAAGGTAAGTGGAACCCACCCCTGGATCACATGATCACCACTTGTAACCTTCCCAGCTGGTTCCAACAAGCAAAGTCAATGGGGATGGGGGGTGGGGAAGCCAGATTCGCTTAATGAACACATGATTCACTTAACAACTGCAGTGATTCACTTAACAACTACAGCAAAAGGGTAATAAATTGGGGCAAGACTCGCCTAACACTCACCTCACTTAACAATGGAAATTTTGGACTCAGTTGTAGTCATAAGATGAGGACTACTTGTGTACTCTCTAGTGCTTTTCAAACCTGGGATACTTTAATATGTGTGAACTTGTCCACAAGTCTTGAAGTGGCCTAGTTTGAAAAATATTGTTCTAGGGGAAAATATTGTTTCCCCAGCAAAGCTGGCTGGGGAATTCTGGGAGTTGAAGTCCGCCAGGCTTAAAGTTGCCAAGGTTGGAGACCCCTGCTCAGGTGCTCCCATGTTTCCAAAGTCAAGTGAGGCCAGAGTGGACTAGGCCCTTGAACTTTGTGGTTCCGTGAAGCAACTAATCTGCAAAGCCTGAATTAATATGTAGATGGAAACCTAGATCCCCTTCGGTGTGCATGCAATCCCCTGCTCAAAAAACCTATGTGCAAATCAATATCTAAATATTAGAAGGAAATTGCGAGGGGTGGGAATAGGACAGTTGTGCACAATTTTGAATGTATTAGGTAAAACTGAGTTGGTGGGAAAGTGTCTGCAAAAGTCAATATGGATTTATGATTGGTTTAATAAACCAATTGCAGAATTGATCCAGGCTGGAAATAAGTTTTGATGGTCTCCCTAATGGATGGCAAACCTAGATCTAAATATATGTACAGCTAGTCCTCGACCTACGACCACAATTGAGGCCAACATTTCTATTGTTAGAGTGAGATATTTGTTAACTGAGTTTTGCCCCATTTTACGACATTTCTTGCCACAGTTGTTAAGTGAATCACTGCAGTGGATAAGTTAGTAACCCGGTTGTTCAGTGAATCTGGCAACCCCATTGGCTTTGCTCGTCAGAAGGTTGCAAAAGGGAATCGCATGACCCTGGGATGCGGCAATGGTCGTAAGTATGAACCAGTGGCCAAGCATCTGAATTTTGATCACATGAGCATGGGGATGCTGCAAAGGTCGTAACTCTGAAAAACGGTCGTAAGTTGTATTTTTCAGTGCCGTTGTAACTTTGAATGGTCACTAAATGAACTGTTGTAAGTAAAACGACTACCTGTCGTTGGTTGTTGATTGCTAGTTGTCGGGGCAATTTTCTTATCAACCTGATTTTAACGATGGAAGGTTTTCTCAACAGCAACTTTATTAAGATCCATCTTAGCTTGATCAAAACTGACAGCAAAGCGCACTCCTTACTAGCACTGATGATGTTACCTAGTTGGGTAATGAAACGTCTGCAAGAAAACAAGCAAGCTCAGAGAGCACCAAGGACCCCGATCAAAGCTTACTAAGATTCCTGTTCAAATCTGAAAAGTGGTCAAATCCAAAAAGGGAGATCCCACAGAAAAGAAAGTTACTATGCAAATATGGTTTTTAAGTTGTGTTCACGTAGCGCCCTTAACTTGATTCTCAACATCCATCCATTTTGAATGATTACTTAGTACACTGAAACCCAAACCCACCCAATGGTCAAGATTCACACAATACACCAAGCCACAAATGATTGTAATTATCACCATCCTCACCCCCACCAAGGTTAAAGGCAGCTAAGCCATTGTGCAAATACATCTGATTAATTTACTTCTCCTGTTGTGTAATCGTGGCCTTAGATGGCCTCACAGCTTGGCTCTGGAAGGGGGTTGATGGAGAGGATAGGAGGAAGAGGAGAAGGAGAAAGGAACTCACTCGCCTAAAAAGAAAAAGTCTTGTAAGAGCCGAGGTGGCGCAGTGGTTAGAGTGAAGCACTGCAGGCTACTTCAGCTGACTGCTAGCTGCAGTTCGGCGGTTCAAGTCCCACCGGCTCAAGGTTGACTCAGCCTTCCATCCTTCCGAGGTGGGTAAAATGAGGACCCAGATTGTTGGGGGCAAAAGGCTGACTCTGTGAACCGCTTAGAGAGTGCTGTAAAGCACTGTAAAGCGGTATATAAGTCTAAGTGCTATTGCTATTGCTATTGTAGCAATAAAGACAAGTACGCAACTGGCATTAGAGCAGCAGCCACCTCAAAGGAAAAACATTGACTGTCTCTCAACTTTGATGAAGCCTCCAGGCCTATATACTCTTTTATGCAATAGAAAAGAAAATATTTGCCAGGGATCGTGTGCAAAATTCTTGTTAACCAATTTTGCAGATGGTAGGGCAGAGTCAATATCATCAATAACTCCGAGCCTGGAGGTTACAACCAATAACTTGGAACTGAACGTTGCACTGCGATACGATAGCCCTTGACTTATGACCGGTCACTTATCAATTGTTTGAAGTTATGATGGACCCCTCCCAAAAAAGGTACTTAGGACATTGATTCAGAATTCTGAAAGTTACCCGCCCTGGTGAGAGGATCACGTTTTGGGTTCTTGGCAACTGGCCTGCATTTATGGCTGTTTGCAGCCTCCCGGTTTTGTGACCATGAGTTACTACGTTCTGATGGAAACTGAAGAGCTGAAGAAGCTTCTTGGATGAGAAGCGAAACGTCTTCACAGAAAAACCAGAAAGTGTAGCTGCCTCTTGAAAAAGCACCTTTGGGACGCTGGAAACTGACTTGACTTCATGTTTTCAGCAAAAAATGACAAATTGCAGACAGCAGGTTGGCTTAACAACTGTGGCATTTGCTTAACAACTGCAGCATTCACTTAAGGCAGGGGTGTCAAACTCATGATGACACATCCTGTGATGTATGGCAACTTTTTCCCCCTTCGCTAAACCAGGGGTGGGCGTGGCCAGCGCATGGCACATCCGTCCCACAGGCCACGAGTTTGACACCTCTGACTTAAGGACTGCCACAAAAAGTTTGTAAGATCAGGTTGGTTGCGTAGGCCTTGACTTACGACCATCATGCATATGACAAAAAGTCCAGGTTCCATTACGATCGTAATTCAAGGATTGCTTGTATAGTCTGGGAAGTGAACGTGGCTTCAAAAAGTTTGTGCTCAAGATGTCTTCAGATCCATATTTGGCCTGCAGAGCCAGTGATTCTCTACCATTCATTTATGTCCTGGATTCTTCATGGGAAATCGACTCCATTTTGCATTCAATCCTTTCTTTTCAAAAACGGATCACTTGGAGCAGAAGGGATCCCTGCATGGCGGGCCTGCAGGGAAGGGCCTTCTCTGTGGCTGCCCCGACTCTCTGGAACCAGCTACCCCCTGAGATCCGGACTGCCCCCACCCTATTGGCCTTCTGGAAAGCATTGAAGACCTGGCTTTTCCGGCAAGCTTGGGGCCGTTGATCTCGCAATTTGCGAGGTCCGGCCTTGAATGATATGTATGTATGTGATTGTTAACTGGTTTTTAAAAATATTTTATGATGTTTTTAAATGTATTTTCTATACCTTGTTGTAAGCCGCCCAGAGTCCTTTGGGAGTTGGGCGGCATAGAAATACAATAAATAAATAAATAAATAATAAATAAATAAATAAATCCTTATCTAGTTTGCACATCATTTTGCATGAAATCAGGAACAAAATCTAGCCATGTGGGAGACTTATTAGATTCAAATCAAAGATCTAGGGTATATTTCTCTACAGTATTAAAAAGGTGTGAAATAGTACAGACTCTGAATTTTGTGAAGGAAATTACTGTTGTTGCATGTATTTTTTTTTTTAACACAGTAGACCTATTACTCTCGAGTCCTCCTCAAATTAGATTTGAGCAGACATTGCCATTGAGGAAACACAAATATGGATGGATACACACCTCTCCAATGTTTATAGAACTCAAACCAGTAGTGGGTTCTAAAGCCCGTTGCTACCGGTTCGCACACTTGCGCGCGTGACGCTTCTGCACATGTGCAGAAGCGTCCCGGGCGGGTGGGCGGAGCGTCCTGGGCGGGTGGGCGGAGCATCCCAGGCGGGTGGGCGGAGCGTCCTGGGCGGGTGGGCGGAGCATCCCAGGTGGGTGGGCGGAGCATCCTGGGCGGGTGGACGGAACCTCCCGCCGCCGCCGCTACCGGTTCGCAAAACCGGGCCAAACCGGGAGCAACCCACCACTGACCCAAACTGATTATGAGGTGCCATTAAAAATGTCTAACAATGCCCTGAATTGTCTGATGAAACATCACTTCAGAAGTTTAATTCTGGGAAATTAAATTTGCAATTTAGCAATCTTTCAAAGCCTCCCTTTGCAAAGACAATGGCTGGCAGGACCCCAAGCACCTTTGCAAGGATATATTTATTAACTCCTTCTTTGTGGGGGGGGGGGGAGGATTGTAAATTTGGTGTTCCTTCTCTTTTGGGGAGGTGAAAAAAGAATTCCTTTCCTGCATAATATTCAGCTCCCAATAATGCCTTGCAATTTCCTGTAATAGATCTTAATATTCTGACAGGGAAGTACGGGTAGAGAAAGCTTTTTAAATATTGACACCTCAAAATATTTATATTTCCAACCGCAATAGGTACCCGGAAATTAGTCATTAAGCACTGCAGTTGTTAAATGAAGCATCACGGGGCTGCACCCAATTTTACAAACCTTTTTGCTTCAGTCGTTAAGCGAGACATCACAAGAAAATGACTTTCCCTGCTGGCCTTCCTCATTGATGTCGCATGTCAGAAGCCGGCTAGGAAGTCGCAAAGGTGATTGCGTGACTGCAAGGATGCTGCAACAAAGCGATTGCCAAGCACCTGGTTTGTGGCCTGGTGTGACTGTGATCTGGTGATAAGTGTGAGCGCCAATTGTAAGTCACTTTTTTCAGTGCTGTCAAAACTTCAAACGGGCGCTAAACGAGGGGGTTGCAAGTAAAGGACTCCCTGTAACAAAAAGATAAACCAGGTCATTGTTATCCAGGGCTGAGATGATGATCAAACAGCTCAGGGTGTTATTGGCACTGTCTTCTTATGTGTTCAGAGTTCAGTTACTTCCCTATAGAAATAAAAATCCCCCAGTGGGTGGATCATTATTTCTTGCATTGCAGTGTTTCCCAGATTTGGCAATTTGGGATTTCAGCTTGCAGAATTTTCAGCACTAGCCATGCTGGCTGGGGAATTCTGCGAGGGGACATCTGCCAATCTGGAAGTCGTCACGTTTGGGAAACGCTTCTCTAGTGCCATGTCTAGATAAAGATTCATAAACACCATCAACACTAAGGCTTTGGGCAATATAGATAGTCCTCAACTTATGACCACAATTGAGCCCAGGATTTCTGTTGCTAAGTGAGACAGTCAAGTGAGTTTTGCTCCGCTTTATGACTTTTCTTGTTAAGCAAATCGCTGCAATTGTTAAGTGAATGTGACTTCCCCACTGACTTGGCTTGCCAGAAGGTCACAAAAGAAGATCACCTGACCCCAGAGGTCACTGCAACCGTCATAAATACTAGTCAGTTGTCAAGCATCTGAATTTTGGTCACATGACAGTGAGGATACTGCAGCGATCGTAATAAGTGTGATGAGTCACTTTTTTCAGTGCCATTGTAACTTCGAACTGTCACTAAACAAATGGTTGTAACTCAAGGACTATCTGTACGCAATCTGTCATTGGATTAGTAGATATATTTCACACTTTCAGTTAACGTATTTCAGAATTTACTGGCTGTGAAATCAGCACGAAGCAGAGTTACACAGGAGAGTCACTGCAGGCATAGCTGGGAGAGGAAAAAGTTTTAAACACACAGGTGGCTGAAGCATATGAATTGATTCTTTATCCGAAAATTGAGGTGTAAACAAGCATGTTCCAATTTTCATCTATGAGAGACAGAAAAGTGTATGATTGTGGGCTTGAATTCCCAGTGCCTCTCTGTAGAATAAGCTGCAGATTGCTCTTTATCAATGTTTTTTCAAACTTGACCACTCCGTGTGAAATTCACCTCTCAGATTTGCCCCAGATGGTGCTAGCTGGGGGATTCTGGGAATTACAGTCCACAGCTCTTAAAGCAGCCAAGTTTGAAAAACAATGTTCTACATTATCTGGAACCAGGATTGTGACTTCCATTAGGTGATTTCTCATTAAAATTAACTCCGTGAGATGTATCTTCCCTGCTTTTTTTGGCTCAGGTCTGGAATACTTGCTTGCAGGCAATCCCACAATCCTTTATTTCTGGGAACATTGTAATTCTCACCTAAGAGTTCAGCTGCAAGATTCAGAGGTTACCCGCCAGGGGTGGGGTTCCGGATTCAGGTACTGCCAGTTCACTCAGGGATGCACCACGCGGGCGCATGCGCAGTACTTAAAAAAAGCTTCTGTGCATGCGCAGAAGCAAAAAACAAGATGGCGCCGCCGAGAGAACCGGCTCAGGGGTGTGGCAGGCCTGGGTCGCTGCCGGTTCCAGCGACCCAGGCCGCCACGTTACTAACGGTTCTATAGAACCAGTCCGAACCGGTAGGAACCCACCTCTGTTACCCGCACTAGGAGATTATTCATGCTCACATCACCTCCAATGACAACAGGTGCTCAGGGAGTTGTGCTGTGTGAACATTAGAACAAAAAGGTAAGGTACTTCCCAGTAGTTGTTACTCAAAGAAACCCAGAAGGTTATGTATTGCTATACAGGTAGTCCTTATGCCCATAATTGGGAATAGAATTGCCATTGCTAAGCCAAGATAGTTAAGTGAGGTGAGATTTTACAGGCTTTTTTTAAACCACATTCCTTAAGCAAATCACTGGAGTTATTAAATGAACCACATGTTCATAAAGTGAATCTGGCTTCCCCCATTGATTTAATTTGTCAGAAGCCAGCTGGGAAGGTTGCCAATGGTGATCACATGTCCCCGTGATGCCACAACTCTTGTAAATACATGCCAATCGCCAAATGTCCAAATATTGATCCTGTGACCATGGGGTTGCGACAGTCATAAGTGCGAATCCCGATTGTACGTCACTTTTTTCAATGCTGAAATTTTTTTCCCCTTCTTCAAATGGTCGCTAAATGAATAGTTATAAGTTGAGGACCAACTGTACTGCAAATTTATCATCCTGGATGGCAAACTTTGGTCAATGTAACCTGTTTGAGGTCACTTAAGTGGTGGCTCTCAGTGTAGCTGGTGGCAGTAAGTTCCATAAATCAGCAGTGTCTGGGTGAAGAAGTACTTCTTGTCAGGTTTTGGAGATGACCTGTCAGCTCGGTTGAAATGGATTAGCAAAAGATTCAAAACTTCTCTTTGCTTATTTAGATTGATTGTATTGTACCCAGGCCAATAAAAGCTTATTCCGGAAGAAGGAAGGACACGTTGCCCTTTGTCTTGCCTTCTCCCCAGTAGGAGCTAGGACAGTCATAAGTAAACACCTAGTGGAAGATCTGGAAAACTCAAGACTTACGTTGTTGACAATGCCACCTTTGTCCATGGGAAATAACTTACTAAACAAACCAAAGTCAATAACGTGATTGTCATTTCCTGGTTGTGCCTGGAGAAATCTGTCAAAGATTGTCCTTCAAAGCTTTGGCTTGGCTTCGTTTGACACACCCAGTGTTCTTTGGAACAACTGAAGATTCCCTGAGGTCCACTCTTCTCATGCCTTTTGCTGGCAGATCTCCATTTATCTCAACGTCATCCTTTCCCGCTTTATACCGGTTTGATCGGTACGGGGATCAGGTCATTTTTGTCACTCTTTATAATGTCTTCCTTCTTCTTAAGTTCTTCCTGACTTCTCCTGTCATTACCCCTTGACAACTCAACCACCTGCCTGGTTAGCTTCCTTGTCATCAGACTGCCGCTGTGTTGACTCCACAAGAAAGCCGGAAGGCAAACTAAACAAGATAGCTGAGACAATTGGATAGGGATTAAAAGCTCCAATACCAGATGGCAAACTAACCATATCCTCCTCCCTGTGACCTGTTGCAGTGCAAACACCCTGTGGCACCAAGCAATGTTTGAAGGGCTAAATGATGGGTTCTCCCTTCAGCTGTTAGGGAAGGACACTTTAGGCTGTAATTCTAGTCACCCTTGGAAGGGCATCCTAGAATGTCACAAGGATAAATTAAAGCCAAGATGGATACCCTACCTAGCCTCCTTAGAGCTTCCAAGAAAACATGTTGGCATGTTCATCAGTTGAGAAAGTTGGGAAATACTGTATGCCATTGACAAACTGCTGGAGCAGTGGTGAAATCCAAATTTTTTTACTACCGGTTCTGTGGGCGTGGCGTGGTGGGCGTCGTGTGGCTTGGTGGGCATGGCTTGGTGGGCATGGCAGGGGAAGGATACTGTAAAATCCCCATTCCCTCCCCACTCCAGGGGGAAGGATATTGCAAAATCCCCATTCCCACCCCACTCCAGGGGAAGGATACTGCAAAATCCCCATTCCCACCCCACTCCAGGGGGAAGGATATTGCAAAATCCCCATTCCCACCCCACTCCAGGGGAAGGATACTGCAAAATCCCCATTTCCTCCCCACTCCAGGGGGAAGGATA
>QLTV01003475.1:802519-807985 GCA_003457575.1 Thermophis baileyi
CAAGATTTCCATCCTGAATTGAAACGTTGATAGCTGGAAATCTCACACCAGCAGCTCAGCATTGAACCAGAGTCCTTCTGTCTCCTCCCCCCCCCTTCTCCCTTCCTCTCCACTCCTTTCTTTAGGGGTGGCTCAGCTCTCTTTATGATGAGCCTCCTCTATTCCCATCCTTGTCGCACAGCTGCATCCACTCTTATTATTATCTCCCCTGGGCCCAAAACGATGGCCAAGGCTACCCCGTCTCTGGGAAACCCAGAGCCAGCCTCGGGGAATGTCACATCTTTTCCCAGAGAGAGTTTCAAGCAGATTGTTTAGAGAGGGGATTAACCCTTCACAAAACACTGGTGGGGTGGGGGAATGCAAGGCTGGGTAGAGGGACAAATATAGCGAGAGTTTTAGATGCCGCTAGCTCCCCCCCCTTCCTTTCCCAGTGGGCTGCTTTGATTGAAAGAGACCTAAAAGCAGTTCCAGGAACTTGTGCCATCTAGACTATGGTCAGTGGTCCCAAATTTAAGCTCTTGAGGATGGGATCGGAGGGCGAGCTCAGCTAAGGACACCTGGCTCGCGGGCTCCTTTAAATGCAAGCCTCACAAGTGCCAATCTGTTTTCATACGCTGTTTCTGTACCAGCCAGTTCTCTAGTGTTTTGTTTATGTGCTTTTATGGCGGCTCGCATAAGTGATTGCCTCCAGCTTTTTCTTGCTCTTCCCATCACTGTTTATGTTATATGCTGGAAAGCTATCCTGGTTTTCTTTGTACACAGAGAATGTGACATGGCCTTCCCTGATAGCTTCTTCTGGTGATGGATATTGTTCTTTTCCTCCCTCCCTCCCCTTTTTCCTTCCTTCCTTCCTCCCTTCTTTCCTTCCTTCCTTCCTTCCTTCCTTCCTTCCTTCCTTCCTTCCTTCCTTCCTTCCTTCCTTCCTTCCTTCCTTCCTTCCTTCCTTCCTTCCTTCCTTGGATTTATTGAGTCTGTATTTCAATAACTGTCTGGTTTGGTACAGCAACCAAACAGGACAGGTATAGACTTCAACAGATAGGTAGGACCAGTAGTGGGTTCCACTTACCTTTGCTACCGGTTCGGGAACGGGAGCGTGCGTGCAATGCTTCTGCGCATGCGCAGAGCGTTTTTGATGACATCCGGGCGGGTGGGCGGAGCCTCCCGCCGCCGTCGCTACTGGTTCACAGAACCAGTGCGAACCGGTAGCAACCCACCACTGGGTAGGACCTCAGAAAAAACAATTGCAACCAGTCTGCCTTCCATTGAGGACCTGTATATTGCGCGGATCAGAAGGAGGGCTGAGAAATTATCTACAGGCCTCTCATATCCTGGACATAAACTGTTTCAACCCCTCCCCTCAAGACTCCGCTATAGGGCATTGCATGCCAAAACAACTAGACACAAGGACAATTTTTTTCCTCTTGCCATCACTCTGCTGAACACCTAATCCCCACAGTATTGTTTTATGTCTAAGCATATTTACCCAGTTGTATGGTTGTAGTATTTTATTATTATCCTTCTCATCTTCTCTACTACCCCCTCTTATTGCTATCATATTATGATTATTATTACTCCGTTGCTTTGCATGTGCATTGAGAGCTTCTACATTGGAGAGAAGTTCCTTGTGTGTCTAATCACACTTGGTCAAATAAAGCTATTCTAGTCCTAATCCTAATCCTGTTCCTATTCCTATTCCTATTCCTATTCCTATTCCTATTCCTATTCCTATTCCTATTCTAACTTATCCTATCCTATCCTATCCTATCCTATCCTATCCTATCCTATCCTATCCTATCCTATCCTATCCTATCCTATCCTATCCTTTTTGTTCCTCATTCCCTCTGGTCATTATCTTCCTTCCCTCCTTCCTTCCTTCCTTCCTTCCTCCCTTCCTTCCTTCCTTCCTTCCTTCCTTCCTTCCTTCCTTCCTTCCTTCCTTCCTTCCTTCCTTCCTTCCTTCCTATTATTGGCTAAAGCAAACTCTGACATTGCCAACCAATGTGGTTGAATTATAATTCACAGCAATCCCAATCCATATGACTGGCAGGTGCTACTTTCCATTTCTGAAACTTGGCTAAGAGACCTGGATCTCAGTCTACTCAACCATATAGTTTTCTTGACTTTGCATCGGTTGCTATTTCTTGTGAGGATGAAGTGAAGAAAGGGATCTCTTTCTTTCCATGCTCTATGGCAGAATCTGTTAGCTTTAAAGGATTCTTTGAACCCCACCATCATCAACACAGTTGAGTAAATATTTATAAAAATAATAAAAGATGGAAAATAAATAAATGCAGTGGCAGCCCAGTACCTACCTGAGTGCTTCAAAACTCATCTAATTTGGTACTCGGTGTGTTTTGATGCAAACATTTTGTCCCGATACTCGTTGTTTCTCCTGGTACTCGACACACAGGGTAGAACCTGTTGGTGTTGGCAGCCTTGTGACTCACTACCCCTTCTGGCTGAAATAAAGGGTCACATGTTAAGTCATAGGTTTGTTTGGTACTCATCATTTTTAGTACTCGTCGTGCCTCCCAAAAAACAACTTACAACGGGTACTAAGGTACCACTTTATACAAAAGGAAAAATGGATGTGATTTAAGAAGAAACGTGGCAGAGAAGACGTGGCTTAGGCTCACGTGCAATGCTGCACTTGTCTACAAATCCTAAGAAAGGGGGAGCTTAAGAAGAACACATATATCAGTGCCAGTGGGCAACTGCCCACGAAGACCGTGACTGGGAGAAATTGCCACAAGCGAAGAGGCAACAATGGCCGCTTCTTGGTTGTGCCTCAAGATCCAAGCGTCTATGCCAGTGATGGCGAACCTTTTTTTGCTCAGGTGTCAAAAGGGTGCGCATGTGCCCACACCCATAATGCAATGCCCTCCCCCTGCGCATGCGTGCACAACCCCCCCGTGCTGCCCCCCCCCCGCACATGCGCGCAGGACTCACTGAAGCCTCCGGAGCCTGGGGATGGCGAAAAACGGACCCAACAGCCCAACCGGAAGTTCGTTTCCGAACTTCCGGTAGGCCCGTTGGGTCCGGTTTTCCCCATCCACAGGCTCTGGAGGCTTTCCTGAAGCCTGGGGAAGGTGAAAACGACCTCCTCCCACCCTCCGGAAGGTTGAAAATCAGCTGGAGTTGACATAGGACAACGCCTCGCGTGCCCTCAGATATGGCTCCGCATGCCACCTGTGGCACGCGTGCCATAGGTTCGCCATCACTGGTCTATGCAAAGCCTCTTTTAGCAAACTCACTGCCTGTGGCTCTTGAACAGCCAACCTTCTCTGAGATGGACACTAAGTATGGGAGTTGTTGTTCAATACAACTCAGCTTAGGGAAAGCTAGACAAAAAGTTGGACTCTACATAAGTGGAAATTGCTGAAATAGGAAGCACCTTCCTCCTTCTCCTTCTCCTTCTCCTTCTCCTTCTCCTCCTCCTTCTTCTCCTCCTCCTCCTCCTCCTCCTCCTCCTCCTTCTCCTCCTCCTCCTCCCTCCTCCTCCTCCTAGATTTGGGGATGAGTTTGCTGATTTGTTTTTTCTCGTGAGTACTCTGCTTCCAAAGGAAGACACAGCCTTATCTTCTTGTGGCAGTCGGGAATCCATCAGAATGAGGCATGGTGTTTGAGCAGATTAATTTAAGCCATCACACTTCTTCTACTACTGATAATGCTCTTCTGACCTTGTTGCCAGTCAGTGAGATGTCACCCTGTATATCAGAGAACCTGGTTTATGTTGCAGGCAGTCACATGAAGAGCACATGATGTTTGGTCTAATCTGGAGGTCACGAAAGCAGAAATGACAGTAGCCAGGCACGGTAAACACTAATAGGAATGTAACTTCAATTAGTTTAGATAATTGGGATCTAACTGAGGATTATCTGTTTCTAGAGGTGGTTTTCCATGACAGGATTACACAATATATCAGTAGACACAATACATTCACAAACCTTGGTCTGATGTCCCATCTGCCTGTTTTTTTTTTTTTAAGTTAAATGGGGGTCCTGTACATTGCAAAACAAACCGCCAGCCTCTAGCATTATCTCCGTTTTTAGGGACATAGGCATTCTTTAGAAAATAAAAACAGTGAAAGGCTGCAGCTCACTACTTTGGAAAATTATCTACCTGTGCAAGATACTAAGACAAAAGAAATCTGGGTTGGTAGAATCATAGGATTGGAAGGTAACTTAGAGGTTTTCAAGCCCAACTGTTCTGCAAAATTCCCTATCACCGCATCCCACCAGCTGGCCATGCAGCCTCTGTTTAAGCACCTCCAGTGAAGAAGATCGAGATACCATCATTTCATTGTCCAACAACTCTCAGTGTTAAGAATGGAAGTCTAGTGAAAATCATCCTCTTTGCCATTGTTTCTAGGAACATCTAGGAACAATTCTGCCATGTCTTCCATATTACATTCCTTCCAATACCTGAAGACAATTGTCCCATCCCTCTTCAATCTTCTCTTCTCCATTTCTTTCCAAATTTTTCCTTCCAGCTAACTTGCTTGCACTTAGTTAACTAGGAAGTATAATGTTGAAGTCCCAGTTCTCCCGGTTTAAAAACATATTTGGAAAATGCTAAATTAGCACACCGCAAAGCAAAGCAGCAGATTCTGACACTATGTCCAAGAAGACGATAGGCTTTCCTTGGTCCTTGTAGACTTTCTTGGAAAATAGCGGGTGGCTGCATGGCATTCTGACTTTCCTTGGGAAATAATCTCCTTTGCCAAGAATAAAAAGGCCAAGGTATGCCTGAGCTCTATGAGGAACATGTTGGAAGCCAAGGGCATTGAGACTATTTCACCTGATCAAGGGATATTCGGAAACTTGACATGTCAGTTCTGGTAACCATTTCATGAATGGGCAAACCTCATTCCAATCACAGCCATTCTGCAAGAGAATCCACAATAGGTTTTAAAAATGCCAAAGGTGCCCACCAGTCTACAATGCTTGTGTTCATTTGAAATTTGGGGTGCTTTCAACTGAAAGAACCGTGGTGGCGCAGTAGTTAGACTGCAGTATTGCAGGCTGACTCTGCTTATTGCCAGGAGTTCGATCCTGACCAGCTCAAGGTTGACTCAGCCTTCCATTCTTCCGAGGTCGATAAAACAAGGATCCAGATTTTGTGGGGTGGGCAATATGCTGACTCTGTAAACCGCTCAGAGAGTGCTGTAAAGCACCATGAAGCGGTATATAAGTCTATGTGCTATTGTTATTGCTATTGAAAGACTTCCTATAGATCCGTGATGGCAAACCTATGGCATGCGTGCCACAGGTGGCATGCGGAGCCATATCTGAGGGCACGCGAGGTTTTGCCCTATGTCAGCTCCATGCGTGCTGGCCAGCTGATTTTTGGCCTTCCCGAGGGCAGGGGGGAGGCCGTTTTCACCCTCCCCAGGCTTCAGGAAAGCCGCCTGAAGCCTGGGGAAGGCGAAAAAAAGCCCAACGGGCCTACCGGAAGTTCGGCCCA
>QLTV01003475.1:814089-824422 GCA_003457575.1 Thermophis baileyi
GGAAAGGAACCATCTCTGCTGGGAGGGGTGCTGGGAAGAAGGGGGGGGTCTTTAAAGCTGAAGCAGGAGGCCTTTGGAAGCAGGAGGAATGGTCCAGCCCTGTTTCTTGGAATGTGTAAGAAATGTGCAGGGAAAGAGGTCGTGTGTGTGTGTGTGTGGGGGGGTGTTGGGGTTCTCCACTGGAGTCTGGAAGGGGGTTTAACTAAAACATACAAGGAACGATTGCAGGAACTGGGTAGACCAAGTCTAGTGAAAAGAAGGGCCAGGGGTGACATGATAGCAGAAGGGCTACCACAAGGGAGAGGAGGCCAACCTGTTTACCAAAGCACCTGTAGGCAGGACAAGAAAGGATGGATGGAAACTTATCAAGGAGAGAAGCAACTTAGAACTAAGGAGAAAAGTCCTGAACAGCCAAAACAATCAACCTGTGGAACAAATTGCCTTCAGAAGTTGTGGGTGTTCCATCACTGGAGGTTTTCAAGAAGAAACTGGGCAGCCATTTGTCCGGAATGACATAGGGTCTCCTGCTTGAGCAGGGGGTTGGATGAGATGACCTCCAAGGTCCCTTCCAACTCTGTTATTTTTTTTTTACTGTTTATTGCACTCTCACATCACCTTCCTGAGCCTGATGCCCATCAGGCATTCTTGTACCTGCAGAAGATCTTCAGGTACTGTATATAAATGCAGGAATGAGAGAGGAATGGGAAGCCAGCAGGTGATCAACCACCTCTGGTTGACCTTGAATGATCTTGAACAAAAGATATCCAGGTGAGCATTGGACCAATCTTTCTCAAGCTTAGCAACTTTAAAAGACAGGTGGACTTCAACTTCCAGAATTCCGCTTCCACCTATCTTAGAGTTGCTAAACTTGAGAAACATCAATAGACAGAAGATCAGTGGGGAACCCTAGAAGTAAAATATGGGCTGGGAAGTCCCAAAAGCATTCCACAACGTGGTTGTGGCAATCCCCTTCAGCCTTGTTTCTAAACAAACCACCCCATGGGCTTGTCCCACAGTTGAACTGGACTCAAGGGAGACTATTTTACTTTGGAAACAAGTAACTGCATAAAAGTCTGTAGACATTCTCAGTCATCCAGGTCATGGTTGTCCCAAAGGTGCTTTTTTCAGGAGGCAACTGGACTTTCTTGTTTTTGCTTTTGAAGACGTTTCACTTCTCATCCAGGAAGCTTCTTCAGCTCTGACAGGACAGTGGGGAATGGAAAGATTTATTATTCCTTGCAGACAGCTGGTAATCTGCATCCTTTTAGAGGGTCCTTGAAGCCCTTGGAGGTTTATCTGTGTCCTCAGGGTCACCTGAGTGGTGCTCCTGGTTCCTGTAGTCTGCAATTTTTCCTCTGGAAATCCATTCCTACTCCCACACCATTCAAAGGGTATTCATCCCAAATTGCATAGCTAAAGGTCTGTAGAGATTCTCGGTCATCCAGGTCATGGTTGTCCCAAAGGTGCTGGTGCTTTTTCAGGAGGCAACTGGACTTTCTTGTTTTTTCTTTTGAAGACACTTCGCTTCTCATCCAAGAAGCTTCTTCAGCTCTGACAGGACAGTGGGGAATGGAAAGATCTATTATTCCTTGCAGACAGCTGGTCATCTGCATCCTTTTAGAGGGTCCTTGAAGCACTTGGAGGTTTATCTGTGTGTCAGGGTCACCTGAGTAGTGCTCCTGGTTCCTGTAGTCTGCAATTTTTCCTCTGGAAATCCATTCCTACTCCCACACCATTCCAAGGGTGTTCATCCCAAATTGTATCCCTAAGATGTCTGTAGAGATTCTCAGTCATCCAGGTCATGGAAGTAAACTGCGTATTGAGCCACTTGAAAATTCTGGGAGTTGAAGTGTCCATATATTTTAAAGTGGCTAAGGTTGAGAAACACTGTACAGGTAGTCCTCGACTTACAACCGTTCATTTAGTTACTGTTCAAAGTTACGAGGGCACTGAAAGAAGCTGAAGAAGCTTCTTGGATGAGAAGCGAAATGTCTTCAAAGAAAAACCAAGAAAGTCCAGTTGCCTCCTGAAAAAAAGCACCTTTGGGCCATTTAGTTTTTATTTCTCCCCAGCTGAATGCAGACATGTCAACCTCCTGGCTTTGCCTGCTATGCTCCTTCTTCCCTTCCAGTGAATATAGGAGTGGTTATTCTACTACATTTTCCCCACCCACATCAGTTTTCAGCAGAGCTGAATCGTGCAGTGGGGCAAAACAGTGTCGGGTTAAGCATGTTTTCGGTTGTTGCTTGAGAGACGTTCCAGGCTGAGGTGTTCTTTTCCCCCGAATCTGTGGCTTGTATGATGTCAGAATGTCAGAGCTCTGAACTTGGAGTGTACGTGCGACAGAATGAGCCTTAGAAGTGATAGAAATGAGTAAGGATGGGCTAGCTACCCTTAGGTATACATACATGTACAATTTTATTGATATATATATATTTTTTACAAAGTTCAAAGCTACAAAACAGAGAGAAAAGAATGTAAGAGAAAAAATAGAGAAGACAGGAAAATAGAAGAGAGAAAGAAAGACAGATAGATAGAAAGAAAGAAAGAAAGAAAGAAAGAGAAAGAAGAAAAAGAAAAGGAAGGAAGGAAGGAAGAAAGAAGAAAGAAAGAGGAAGAAAGAAAAAGAAAGAAAGAAAAAAAGCAAGAACGAAAGAAAGCAGTAAAGAAAGAAAGAATATAGAAAAAAAAAAAAAAAAAAAAAAAAAAAAAAGAAAAAAAGAAAAAAAAGAAAAAAAAAAAAGAAAAAAGAAAGAAAAAAAGAAATAAAAAAGGAAGGAAGAAAGAAAAAAGAAAGAAAGAAAGAAAAGAAGAAAGAAGAAAAGAAAGAAGAAAGAAGAAAGAAAGAAAAGACAAAGGAGGGAAAGGAAGGAAGGAAGGAAAAAAGAAAGAAGAAAGAAGAAAAGAAAGAAAGAAAGAAAAAAGAAAGAAAAGACAAAGGAAGGAAGGAAGGAAGGAAGGAAGGAAGGAAAGGATTTCCAATATTCTTTAAAGCAATTACAACATAGTTAATTGTATTTTCTCCCTTCCAAATTGCTCAAAGGGGTAGCTAGTTTTTAAAAGGACTCCTTTCATTCAAAAGCCCTTACTGATAATAAATTAGCATATCAAGGTGTTCAGCATAATAATAATCTTGATGTATTTATTTTCTACCGACAACAGTCCCTTCCTTTGCTCCCAGAAGCGTAGCCCAATTCAGGATTTTATACCTCCTTGGACCAATGGGTCAAATACTTTTTTTTTTTTTTTTAAGTTAGCTCTCTCTCCTTCTTCCTCTGCGCTGGAGGCCCAGCCGATCTCTGCAGCCGAAATCAGAAACAGCAGCTTTCCAAAAGGGCCCAGGCAGAATCAGAGGAAAGGGAAGGGACGTCAGCAGCTGTGGGACAATCTGGCTTTTTATAACCAAACTCTCAACCGGCTGAGAGTTTGAATGCGAAGTTCCTCAAGGGCCAAGCCACAAGGGTGTCAGATGGGGCAGGATGTGAAGCACTGCGTGCCGCGGATTGCTGGCGCCAGGGAGGTGATTCACCGCACGCCCTGCATCTCAAGGTTCAGATTGGATGTCAGGCTGCATCAAGGAATTTTGGAAGAAAAAAAAATGCATTGCAACAAAGGGACCTTATCATCGTCGGGATATACAGAGGCAGATAGGGTCTTTCATACTCATGATCTTTTTTTTTTAAAAAAAGAAGAGCATTGGATACAGCCTTGTTCTCCTTGGTTAGCCAAAGAAGACAAGGGAGAAGGAGAGCTGGGGAGTGGAGAGGGAGAGGAGGAGGAGGAGGAGGAGGAGAGGATGCTGAGCAAATGTTAGCAGCTGGTGGCCAATTTTTTCCCCAGTGTCTGTTTTTTGGGACACCCTGACAGCTGTTTCCTGTAGCCTGCTATCTCATGGGCTCATCTTGAAGGGATGTGGTACCGGCACACACACACACACACACACACACACACACACACCCCCGTTCCAGTCCTCCTGCGCGGTCTGTTTCCTGCACCGGGACACTGGGCTGCGCCTTCTTTCTCACGACCTGCTCGGGGGTCAGCTGGACTCCTTGAAAGGGCTCCGCTAAGCCAGCCCAGAAACCCGTCAAGTAAAAATAATCCTCCTTCCCTGTTGCACCCCTCCCAGGACTTCTCTCGTTTTGGCTATCTTGCTGACCTGAATGCTCTCACAACAAGACGGCCTACACACCTATATTTACATCCCGTCTTCATGGGAGTCCCAGACACCAGGGAAGAGTTCCAAGTTTCACTAGATGAGCAAGGATGTTTGGAAGTCACGGTGCCTTTAATGTACAGCAGGGGTCCTCCACACTTGGCAACTTTTAAGACTTTGTGGACTTCAATTCCCAATATTCCCCAGGCAGCTGTGGCTTGCTGGCTAGGGAATTCTGGGAATCAAAGTCCACAAGTCTTAAAGTTTGGAGAGCCCTGATTTACAGTCTTGAAACAAAGTCTACCCCAAGTATTTTGATGTGCCAAAGGCCGCCAATCATCTGGCATCTATCTTGGATTCACTTTACCGATTTCCAGTTTGTTTCCAGGAGAAATTCAAAGGGCTGGTTTTGAATCTTTAGGGAGTCCTTGACTTACAATTATTCGTTTACTGGCTGTTCACAGTTTACAACAGCACTGAAAAAAGATGACATGATCAGTGTTCACACTGACAACCACTGCAGCATCCCCATGATGATCAGGATTCAGAAACTTGGCAACTGGCATGTATTTATGACAATTACACTGTCCTGGGGTCAGGTAATCACCGTTTGTAACCTTTGCGGCCAGCTAGTGACAAGCAAACACAATGGGGGAAGCCAGATTCACTTAACAACCACATAAGAACTGCAGTGATTCACTTAACAACCATGGCAAAAGGATGGGAAAATTGGGCATGACTCACTGAACAATTACCTGGTTTAATAACAGAAATTGTGGTCTCAGATTTGGTTCTCACTCAAGGAATGCCTGTAAGAAGGAATTTCCTGACACTGAGGACTATTAAGGGGTGGAATAGCTTGCCTCTTCCAGTGGTGGGTGCTCCATTGCTGGAGTTTTTCAAGAAAAGATTAGACAACCAGTTGTCTGAGATGGCATGAAGACTCCTGCCTTGGATGGAGGGTAGGATTAAAAAGACATCCAAGGTCCCTCCTAACCCTATTAATATATGATCATTCTTTGCTGTCAACTAATGGCTGAAAAAAGGGACGCGGTGGCTCAGTGGCTAAGACGCTGAGCTTGTCGATCAGAAAGGTCGGCAGTTCAGCGGTTCGAATCCCTAGCGCCGTGTAACGGAGTGAGCTCCCGTTACTTGTCCCAGCTTCTGCCAACCTAGCAGTTCGAAAGCACGTAAAAATGCAAGTAGAAAAATAGGGACCACCTTTGGTGGGAAGGTAACAGCGTTCCGTGCGCCTTCGGCGTTTAGTCATGCCGGCCACATGACCACGGAGACGTCTTCGGACAGCGCTGGCTCTTCGGCTTAGAAACGGAGATGAGCACCGCCCCCTAGAGTCAGGAACGACTAGCACATATGTGCGAGGGTAACCTTTACCTTTACCTTAATGGCTGAAAAGTCGATTGGTCAACTGATTGCTTTAATTCCTTAAAAGTATGAGTCAAACAAAAAAGATGCAACCCACCAACAGTTTGATGGAAAATGATATGAAGAATATGGGCTTCGGCACATGAGCTAACCAGAGCCTTGCCAGTTAGAGGAAATGTTTTACATCAGTGAGTCTTAACTTTGCCAACTTTAAGATGTCTGGACTTCCAACTCCCCGAATTCTCCAGCCAGCTAGGTGGGTGACTTTTGGGCCAGTCACTCTCTCTCAGCTCCACACACCTCATAGGGTTGTTGTGCGAAAAATAGGAGGAGGAAAGAGAATTAGTCATGTTCACCGCCTTGTTTTATTTATAAAAATAATAAAAGTGGGATTTTAAAAAAAACCTAAAAAACTAATAACCAGGATGTTTTTCTTACTGATTGTGAAGACAGACCAAATAAACACTCAGGGTGCCCCATGGATATTTTTTAAGAGGAAAATCCTGTTTCTTATGCAGGTGCAATATAGGAATGTGTGGGTGGGTATATAAGAGAGAGAGAGAGAGAGAGAGAGAGAGAGAGAGAGAGGGAATGGAATGGAATGGAATGGAATGGAATGGAATGGAATGGAATGGAATGGAATGGAATGATCTCAAAATCCACATCCCATTAGCTTGCCTAGCCTTGCCCCATATGCTGTGCCCAGTCCTTGCCCCAGACTTGACAGTACAAAGCCGACAAATAGCTCTGTAGGTTGAGGGCCATCTGCACAGGAAAAGAGAAAAAGTGGCATGCCCACTTTTAGAGGGGAAAAAAAATTAAGAGACCGGCTTCTCCAAGCAACTCTTAAATAGCAATAGCAATAGCACTTAGACTTATATACCGCTTCATAGTGCTTTACAGCCCTCTCTAAGCGGTTTACAGAGTTAGCATATTGCCCCCAACAATCTGGGTCCTCATTATACCTGCTTCTGAATATGGTGCTTGGCGGTATTCATTGTGGATCAGCAAATAGCATTTCCAGGGTCAAATCTGACCTCTGAAAGATGGCAAGGGAGAGGATATGGATGGGAAATACAGGGAGGAGGAATTTGACTAGGTTCAAGGAACTGAAGAAGACCTTCAAGCAGTGGGCAGGCCCAGGTCTTCTTCTTCCAAAGCACCAGAAGGCAAGACAAGAAGCAAATGGATTGAAACTAACTAAGGAGAGAAGCAACCTAGAACTAAGGAGAAATTTCCTAACAATAAGAACAATCGGCCAGTAGAATGGCTTGCCTCCAGAAGCTGTGGGTGCTCCATTACTGGAGGCTTCTAAGAAGAGACTGGACAGCCATTTGTCTAAAATTATGCTTGAGCAAGGGGTTGGACTAGAAGACTTCCAAGGTCCCTTCCAACTCTGTTATTCTGTTGTTCCTCCAAAGCAGATTTGCCGCTCAGCCACAAAACACAGACTGCACTCCCAAGGCACCCTAACCTGCGTTACCAAAGCACGTGTTGAATTTCCATAGCGTGCTATGCTCCAATGAATAAACTACATTAATTATGCTTGGCGTAATGGCCTGAGTATTGCCACACGTTCAACCCAAAACTATCCAACCGCAGTTTAGCTTAGTGTGGTGTGAATCCAGACTTTGTCTCTTGAGCAACGTTAGCTCCCAAAGTTGTGGGAAAACAGGATAAACCTCTGGCTGCTTTTGACCTCCTCAGAAGGAGGAAGAAATACAGATGTACGAAAGCCAACAAGGCTGGACATCTGAGCAGCTTCTACGTGGCTTTCTTGAAATGCTGGCTTAAGCTCTTGGAAGCTTCTTTGCAAGCCTGGCTCGCAGAACGAGGTCAAGGAGAGAATTAATTAGGAGGAATTCTGGGAGTTGAAGTCCACACATCTTCAAGTTGCCAAGGTTGAGAAACACCACTCTACATTCTGTCCTTGTTTGAGGTCTTCCCTCTGGAAATCTGCCTAGGGCTTTCTCTCTTTTTCCAATCTTCTTATTCTCATTTGCATTCTTGTGTTTAGAATGGTATGCATATTAGATGGCTCATCCATCTGCAGGGGGTTGCAAAGACTGTTCAAAAGATAAAGCTTAAATTTAGCCTGATTGCCCTTCATTGTGTGTGTGTGTGTGTGTGTGTGTGTGTGTGTCCATATGTATGGTTTTGGTGTCAGCAGAGTGAGAAAATACCCAGGGCCTTGCAGGTGTTTGCCTGTTTGCCTCAGTCTATTTCCAGCCCTTGCCTGAGGTCATACACAGGTGCTGGCCCATTGGTGACTCAGAAAAAGTCACTGAACTACCTCCTCCACCCCACCCCATATCCTCTGGGGGAGTAGCAGCTTTACCAGAGCAGTCAGGCCATGGGCAGGAAAAGGGCAGCTGGGGAGAGCCTTTGAAAGAGGCCCAGGCAAATATCTAAAGGGGTGCTAAGAAGAAGGATCAACCTATTCTCCAAAGAACCTGAAGGCAGGACAAGAAGTAAGGGATCATGGAAACTTATCCAGGGGAGATCCAAACATCCTAGAAATAAGGAGAAACCTTCTGACAGTTAGAACAATTCATCAGTCGAACAGCCTGCCTCCAGAAGTTGTGGGTGCTCCATCATTGGAGGTTTTTAAGAAGAGATTGGGTAGCCATTTATCCGAATGGTATACAGCAGGGGTCTCCAACCTTGACAACTTTAAGACGTGTGGACTTCAACTCCCAGAATTCTTCAGCCAGCTTTGCTTTGAGGAATTCTGGGAGTTGAAGTCCACAAGTCTTAAAGTTGCCAAGGCTGGAGACCCCTGGTATAGAGTCTCCTGCTTGAGCAGGGGGTTGAATGAGAAGATACCCAAGGTCCCTTCCAACTCTGTTATTCTGTTCTATTCAGATGTGTAGATCATCTCCTAGAATTCTCACGCTGGCTGGGGAATTCTGGGAGCTAGAGTTCCCATACCCAGAAATGACCAAAGTTGAGAAATACTTCTTCAAAGAGAAATGTAGACCTCTCATGCGGGACATCCACTAGATCAGTGGTTCTCAACCTTTCTAATGCCGCGACCCCCCCCGCGACCCCCCGCCGCCCCCGCAACCCCCCCCCCGGGCGGGAGGAGGTGACAAAGGGGGCACCAGGGGCAAAATGCTCCGGGTTCGGGCTTGCCTGCGGGTCGCTGGACAGCTGATAGCGTGGAAGCGGGAGACTTCGCCCAGACACCGCCATTTGGGTTCTTTTACCCTCTGCGTATGCACAGAGCGTTCTGCGCATGCGCAGAGGATAAAAGAACCCAAATGGTGGCGTCCGGGCGAAGTCTCCCGCTTCTGTCGCTACCGGCTATCCGGCGACCCGCAGGCATGGCCGAACCGGGAGCATTTCACCCCTGCAGTGACGGTGGCATCAAGATGGCAGGCTAACGTGCGCGGCGACCCCTGTGAAATGGTTGTTCGACCCCCAAAGGGGTCGCGACCCACAGGTTGAGAACCGCTGCACTAGATTTAGGCAGAGTTAGGCCTTTAACATGTATTTGAAGCTTCAGTTTCTGGCCTTCTGGTTGATACATTCTGCAGTCCTTCTCACACTTTTCCAGGTTTGGGGTCAGAAAAGGCCCATTCTGGCCCCAAGACTTTGGCAGCTGTGGCAAAAGAAAACTCTGCTGCCAAAACACTTTCTTAACCTGTGTTCATGTTCTACACCGGTATTTCTCAACCTTCACATCTTCCAAGGGAAGGGAATCCTGGGAATTGAAGTCCACACATCTTCAAGCCTTGCTGGGTGGGGAATTCTGGGAGTTAAAACCCACCTATCTTCAGATCGAGAAACCCAGGCTTACCCTATTTCTCTAGGCTGTTTGGGAATTATTCCATCAAAAACCTGGATCTAAATCTTCAAAGGGGATGAAAAAATCTGCCTGTCAGCTTCATTACCTCCCACAGTGTAAGAGCTCTGGAAAAAGGGGGGTATTTCTTCACTCTGATATCATTTTAAGGAGTTTTCTTTGCCTACAGCCGCCTCATGCATTTCTGCACCACTGCAGGCAAAGCAGTCTTCTGTTGTCTTCATGGAGATGCAAGGTGATTTCTGGGTATGTTCCAGCCTTTTCCGACTGGAAAAATGCTCTCTCCTATCCATGGATGTAAGGAGAGGAGTAGGAGAGAGGGAAGGAGAGGGAAGTGGAGGAGAGGAGAGGGGAAAGGAGGAGAGGAAAAGGGAGGAGAGGGAAGAAGGAAGTAGTGAGGGGAAAGGAGAGAGGGAAATGGATGGAAGGAGAGGAGTAGGAGAGAGGGAAGGAGAGGGAAGTGGAGGAGAGGGGAGAGGAGGAGAGGAAAAGGGAGGAGAGGAGAGGGAAGTAGGGGAAAGGAGAGAGATAAATGTATAGAATGTTATGGTACAGTTATGAAAAGAATGGTTATAACTACGACGTACAACGTTATGTATTGAAAAGAGACTATAATGTATGATCAAGAAAATACTGGGTATAATCAGGGTGTATAGTACTATGTATATCTGAAAAGGACTGGATACAGCCAGTACGATGTCATTGCAAAACTGGAAATGTGGTGTATTATAAAGAAAAAAAATGTATAATAAAAATATTTATTTAAAAAAATGCTTTAAAATGCTCTGTTCTATACACACACACACACACACACACATATATATGTAGGTCTGTGGTTATTCGGGTTTTCTCCCGCGTGAAGTTGGAGATGTCGTTGCGACGTTTCGACGAAGTCTCATTCGTCATCATCAGGCTGGTTAACAGGCTTGTGTCTTCAGCCTCGTGCTTCTCGGAGCACGAGGCTGAAGACACAAGGCTGGAAAGCT
>QLTV01003475.1:828020-849490 GCA_003457575.1 Thermophis baileyi
TGTCACATGACCATCCAACCCCTCTCCCCCGGTCACATGACCTCTAAGCCACCCCACCCGGTCACATGACCGTCAAGCCACTCCCACAAAATTAAGCCACTCCAACAGAGTGGTAGTAAAAAAAATTGGAACCCACCCCTGGTGTCAAGAGAGATAAAGGTTGGTGCTTATCAGCCTTCTTCCGAAAGACTGTGGCAGACTTCTGTCAGACTAATTAACATTGTTTGGGACTTATTACGGCTGGGAATGAACATAATTTACAGCCGTTGAAATAAAAAAAGAGGTTTTTGGGATTACGTTTGTGTTTTATGATTTATCAGGAAGTCTAGGCTAGAACAGTTGTAACTATTTTTCACACATTTGACCATTGCAGCCTCCCCATGATCATGTGATCAAAATTTGAATGCTTGGCAACTGGCTCATATTTATGACCGTTGTCATGTCCCGGGGTCATGTGATCACCTTTTGCGGCCTTCTGACAAGCAAAGTCAATGTGGGAAGCCAGATTCACTTAACAATGGTGTTACTAGCTTAACAACCACAGTGATTCACTTAACAATTATGGCAAAAAAAAAGTTGCAAAACAGGGCAAAACTCACTTAATAACTTAGCAACAGAACTTTTGGGCTCAAATGTGGTCCTACGTCAAGGACTACCTGTATTGGAATTTCTTTTCGAGTTATGGAAGGGCTCCTTCTTGGAAGGAAAGAAGTGGTTCTTTCTAACCTGCCATGGTCTGTTTTAGAGGAATTAGCAGTTGCAATCTAGAACTAAAGAGGTTTTTCTTCAAATGCCCAAGTTCTTTTTACAATGTATGCAGAATAGATGTTTTAGCACTGAACTACACCCAATCATATTATAAGTACCTTCAGTGGAAATTTTTATGAATCTGATTAGAGTTCAAAGAGAATCAATGGAGATTTCTTACAACGTTCTTATGTTAATCAAGGTGCTCACTTTAGTAGTGGCTATGGGAGCTATGAGATCACCGCAGATGGGGACTGCAGCCAAGAAATTAAAAGACGCTTGCTCCTGGGGAGGAAAGCTATGGCAAATCTAGACAGCATACTAAAAAGCAGAGACATCACCCTGCCAACAAAAGTGCGTATAGTCAAGGCTATGGTTTTCCCAGTTGCAATGTATGGCTGTGAAAGTTGGAACATAAGGAAGGCTGAGCGCCAAAGAATTGAGGCCTTTGAACTATGGTGCTGGAGAAGACTCCTGCGAGTCCCTTGGACTGCAAGGCGATCCAACCGGTCAGTCCTAGAGGAGATCAACCCTGACTGCTCTTTAGAAGGCCAGATCCTGAAGATGAAACTCAAATACTTTGGCCACCTAATGAGAAGGAAGGACTCACTGGAGAAGAGCCTAATGCTGGGAAAGACTGAGGGCAAAAGAAGAAGGGGACGACAGAGAATGAGGTGGCTGGATGGAGTCACTGAAGCAGTCGGCATGAGCTTAAATGGATTCCGGGGGATGGTAGAGAACAGGAAGGCCTGGAGGAACGTTGTCCATGAGGTTGCTATGGGTCGGACACAACTTCGCAACTAACAACAACAAATGAGAGTTTATTGGCTATTGTGTATTTCCCACAATGCCTCTAGGATCATATGGTATTGTTTCAAAGCATTCTGGGCAATGTAAAAAGGAGCTTTGCAGCCAACTGAGAGGCACAATACTGATTTATTTTTAAAAGTAGTAGTTCTTGACTTATGTAGTTCTTGACTTATATAGTCCTTGACTTATGACTACAACTGAGACCAACATTTCTGTTGCTAAGTGAAACACTTGTTAAGTGAATTTTGCTCCATTTTACAACCTGTCTTGCCACTGTTGTTAAATGAATCACCACAGTTGTTAAGTTAGTAGCATGGTTGTTAAGTGAATCCGGCTTCCTCATTGACTTTGCTCGTAAGAAAGTCACAAAGGTGATCATATCATTCCAGGACACGGCAACGGTCATAAATATGAGTCAGTTGCTATGCGTCTAAATTTTGGTCACATGACCACGGGGATGCTGCAATGGTTGTAAGTGTGAAACATGGTCATAAGTCACTTCTTTCAATGCTGTTGTAACTTTGAATGGTCACTAACGATGGTTGTAAGTCAAGGACTACCTGTATTCAAGCAAATTATTTTCAGTAACCAGACATTCTAGAGCAGGGCTGTCAAACTCAAGGCCCGGGGGCCGAATCCAGCCCACAGGGTGCTTAGATCTGGCCCACGGGGCCACCCTGGAAACAGCGAAGGACTGGCCCGCAGTGCCTCTGCCAGCCAAAACGGAGCTCGGGAGGGCCCTCATGAGCTCCATTTTTGCTGGCAGAGGGTTGCAGGAGGCCATCACAGCCGAAAACGGCGCTCGGGAGCCTGTTTTCGCTGGCAGAGTGCTTGGGTTGCCACAGGCGCCTCTGACGCAAGTGATGTGGAGCTGGCCACGCCCCCCCCGCCCCCCTCCCCGAGCTCAAATACAACTTTGATGCGGCCCTCAATGAAATCGAGTTTGACACCCCTGCTCTAGAGTAAGCTGAAAAGATCAGGCAACTTTTAAATAGTTCTGGTGTTCCATCTAATTGCCCATGGTCATATTTATTTATTGAAGAAATGACCCCCATTTTCCTCAATCTGCTATGTTCCACGTGTGTGTAGCAATGTTCCCTCTGACATTGAAAATCGCTGCGCGGCAGTTGGAAACGGCTGCGCGGCAATTTCCTGTCACGTGCGCGGCCATGCAGCTGCGCAGCTTAGAGGGAACATTGGTGTGGAGACTGGAACCCCATCATTTTTAACCACGGGCTGAGGTGGCGCAGTGGTTAGAGTGCAGTACTGCAGGCTACTTCAGCTGACTGCTAGCTGCAGTTCGGCGGTTCAAATCTCACCGGCTCAAGGTTGACTCAGCCTTCCATCCTTCCGAGGTGGGTAAAATGAGGACCCAGATTGTTGGGGGCAATATGCTGACTCTGTGAACCGCTTAGAGAGGGCTGTAAAGCACTGTAAAGCGGTATATAAGTCTAAGTGCTATTGCTATTGCTATTAAGACATCTGGAGAATATCAAAGTGGGAAGCCTGGATAATGTTGTCTCCCAAGACTCCGGTTTCAAAATTTAATGTGGCTCCTGGATGTAATGGCCCAATCCTTCAAGAGACTTGCCTGTGTATGTTGCACTGGGGGGGGGGCATGCAAAGAAGTTTGGGAATAAATCGTAGCAATCAGTCAGGAGAGACAAGATAGGACGATACCTTTTTTTCAAATTGCAATCATTTTGATTACTTTGAAGAGTGACTGTCGCTTGAATGCTGATCTCTTTTTTGCATACCTTGGAACTCCAGTGGTAGAATTTGACACCTTTAGGTGAATCTCTATCGGGTTCTAATAACCTGTTTTTATTTTTAGATATAAAGCACAAGCCATCTCAAAAATAAAAATAATTTTTTTCCCCCATTCTCATCTGCATGTTACACTTTGGCTTCCTGCCATGGTAAGCTAGCTCTGAAGGTGCTAAAAATGTCCAGGGTGAGATCAAGAGTGAAGGCTTCAAAACTTAAAGGAAGTTTGGAAATTTAGCTAAAAATACTTCCTTTTTTTCTTTTTCTTTTTTACTAACCCAAGGGCACAAGCCACCAGAAACTTTTCCTGCTTAAGTCCTTACTGACAAAGCTCACGTTTTAACATAACTTGTACAGGAGAACCTTCTCCTGGATTATAAATTTTCTGATGTTCTCTGGACTACAAATACAAGTAGTCCTTGACATATGACCACAATTGAGCCCGAGATTTTGGTTGTTAAGTGAGACACTTGTTGAGTTTTGCCCCATTTTAAGGCCTTTCTTGCCACAGTTGTTAAGCGAATCACTTCAGTCATTAAGTTAGTAACATGGTTGTTAAGTGAAACTTGCTTCCCCATTGGCTTTGCTTGTCAGAAAGGGGATCCCAGGATCCCAGGACCCTGTGAACACCCCAAATATGAATCAATTGTGCCATGTGTCTGAATTTGGATCATGTGACCATGGGGATGCTGCAACAGTCGTAAGTGTGAAAAAGAGTCATAAGTCACTTTTTTCAGGGCCATTGTAACTTTGAACAGTGACTAAATGAACTGTTGTAAGTCAAGGACTACCTCTATCTTGCCAATGTCTATGCGGCTAGGGATGATGGAAATTGAGGTCCAAAATATCTGGAAGCATTAAGTTTTTCAAGCATTAAAGTACCTGAAGGCAGGACAAGAAACAATGGGTGGAAACTAATCAAGGAGAGAAGCAACCTAGAACTAGAAGGATAAATTTCCTAACAGTTGGAACAATTAATCAATGGAACAACTTGCCAGAAGTTGTGAATGCTCGCAAATTTAGGGACTAGGGGTGGCATGATAGCAGTATTCCAGTATTTGAGGGGCTGCCATAAAGAAGAGGGGGTCAACCTATTCTCCAAAGCACCTGAAGGCAGGACAAGAAGCAATGGATGGAATCTAATCAAGAGAAGCAACCTAGAACTAAGGAGAAACTTCCTGACCGTGAGAACAATTAACCAGTGGAATAACTTGCCTCCAGAAGTTGTGAATGCTCCAACACTAGAAGTTTTGTAAGAAGAGATTGGATGACCATTTGTCTGAAATAGTATAGAGCCGTGATGGCGAACCTATGGCACGCGGGCCCAAAGTGGCACGCGGAGGCATGTAGCCTGGCACGCGCGGCGTTGGCCATTCCTCTCCCAGATTTCCAATGCACGCATGCGCACCGGCCAGCTAGTCTTCTGGTTACTGGTGCGCATGCGCGCGCAACGATCAACTGGCCTTCACACGTGCGGCAGAAACCGGAAGATCAGCCGGCCAGCTGTTCGTTGTGCACGCATGCATACCAGTTACCAGAAGACTAGCTGGCCGGTGCGCATGCGTGCCCCGGGACATCCACCCACTTGCCAGCCAGGAGCGCTGCCGCCAGTCACTCCCCTGCGCCCGCCCGCCTGCCTTGTCACCGCCACCGTGAGGAAAGGCCCTGAAGCTGCGCTGCCCGGGATCCACGTGGGCTGCTGCAAGGGGGAGGCCAGGCATGGCTGGCTGGATGCTGCCTGGAGTGCGACACTAGCAGGAGGATGAGGAGCTGCCTCTGCCTCTTAGCCAGCGCAAAGGGCCTGCTTCCGCAGCCTGCCGCCACCCTCTCTGCCCCGCTGGTTGCTCCTGCCACTGTCAGGGAAGTGCCACCGCCAGGGGCGAGGGGGTGGCGGCGGCAAGGATGGGCAGGCCGGGGCTTCCCTGTCTCCCCGCCCGAGCGGGCTTCTGCTGCGGCCCCAAGCCTCTGGCAGGGAGGGAGGGAGAAGCCCCAGCCCGCTGTTCCTGCCCCCCCACCCCTCGCGCTTGGCGGTGGCTGTTCTCACACTGCCGTTTCCACGGCGGCTGCAGGAGCAGCAGGTGGGGGTTCCCCTCCCTCCCCGCCCGCGGCTTCTTCTGGCTGCGAGGGGTGTAAACGGCAGTGTGAGAACAGCCACCGCCAAGCACGAGGGGGTGGGGGAGTCAGGAACATGGGTGGGGCTTATCTCCCTCCCCACCAGAGGCTTGGGGATGCAGCAGAAACCCACTCGGGCGGGGAGACAGGGAAGCCCCAGGATGGCTGGCAGCTCTGCTCCTTTTCCTCTGATGGGTTCCAACGTGCCCTCTCGCCCCTCGCAGCCAGGAGAAGGAGAAGCCGCCGGCGGGGAGGCGAGCTCCCCCCAGGAGGACCAGAGGAGAGCGCCGTAAGCAGTAAGAGGCGCACCGGCTGGGAAGCGGTCATGCTCCCTTGTGGCAGAAGAGGGTTGCACCAACCCTTGCCGGCGCGAACGGCCATGCTGGACGCTGCCCAGAGCGCGAGGCTGACAGGAGGAGGAATAGCAGCGGTGGCAGACCGTTGGCGCTGGCAAAGTTTGGTGCAGGAGGCTTTCCAGGCCCAAAACGGGCAGGGGGATGCGCGGATGGCACATGCGTGGGGATGTGCGCATGCGCAGTGTGGGGCACATGCGCGTGGGGAGCGTGGGGGATCGTGCGAGCATGCGCAGGTGGGGCGTGCATTGCATTGTGGGTGCCGGCACGCGCACGCTATTGTGCGCACACACACACACTTTTGGCACACAACCAGAAAAAGGTTCGCCATCACTGTATAGAGTTTCCTTCCTCAGCAGGGGGCTGGACTAGAAGACCTCCAAAGTCCCTTCTAACTCTGTTATTCTGTTAAGTTGCTCTTCCCTGGTCTATTCCCACATATATTTGCCCTGCTTTTCTTTCAAAGAACTCAAGGTGATCATGATAGGGTCCAGGGCCAGCAGGTGCAGTTTATGATCTTAGGTGGGAATTCAAAGCTATGCCTGAACACACCTTTTCTGTAAGTTTAACTCTTACGCTTGTTGTTAGTTGCGAAGTCGTGTCCGCCCCATCGCGACCCCATGGACAACGTTCCTCCAGGCCTTCCTGTTCTCTACCATCCTCTGGAGCCCATTTAAGCTCATGCCTACTGCTTCAGTGACTCCATCCAGCCACCTCATTCTCTGTCGTCCCCTTCTTCTTTTGCCCTCAATCTTTCCCAGCATTAGGCTCTTCTCCAGTGAGTCCTTCCTTCTCATTAGGTGGCCAAAGTATTTGAGTTTCATCTTCAGGACCTGGCCTTCTAAAGAGCAGTCAGGGTTGATCTCCTCTAGGACTGACCGGTTTGATCGCCTTGCAGTCCAAGGGACTCGCAGGAATCTTCTCCAGCACCAGAGTTCAAGGCCTCAATTCTTTGGCGCTCAGCCTTTCTTATGGTCCAACTTTCACAGCCATACATTGCAACTGGGAAAACCATAGCCTTGACTATACGCACTTTTGTTGGCAGGGTGATGTCTCTGCTTTTTAGTATGCTGTCTAGCTTTGCCATAGCTTTCCTCCCCAGGAGCAAGCGTCTTTTAATTTAATTAACTCTTACGCTACTTTGAAGAATTAGGAGAGCATCCTTGAGTTACAACTGCAGTTGGGACAAGAATGCCTATTGCTGAGCAAGATGGTTGTTAAGTGACTCATGGCCAATTTTACGACCATTTTCGACACAGTTGTTAAGTGAATCATAGCATTAAGTGAATTTGCATTCTCCCCCCCCCCCATGGATTTTCTTTGTAAGAAGACAGCTGGGAAGGTTGCAAATGACAATTTCATGACCCCAGGATGTTGCAACAGTCATAAATACATGCCAGTCAGAGCAGGGTGGGTTCTAACTTACCTCGCTGCTGGTTCGCTTCCTCCCACGCCGCGTGGCTGCGCCTCGGCGTGCCCGCACGTCACGCACGCACACATGCGCAGTGCAACACCCCCCCAAAAAAGCTGAAAACAAGATGGCGACATATGCGCAGTGCTGGAAACTCAGCTTCTGCACATGCGCAGAAGAAAAAAAAACCAGGAAAAATTCAAAAAAAAAATTCAAAAAAAAGATAGCAGCGCCCACGGACCGGCACTGACCGAACCGGATCCGTGACATCATCGTGATGTCACCAGCAGGTCGCTACCGGTCCGGGCGAACCAGTCCGAACCGGGAGGAACCCACCTCTGAGTCAGAGGTGGGTTGCTGCCGGTTCGGACCAGTTCTTTAAAACCGGTAGCTCTGACTCCAAGCCGAGAGAGAACCGGTTCTCTGTATCCGTGAAAGTGGGCCTGCCCGCCCGTCCCTGGGTTATACTGACCTTTATCTCTGCTTCTGAAGCCCAGCTGATCAGGGGTGGCAGATTGAATTGCCGCTCCGCAGCTGTTTACCATGCTCCCCGCGCTGTTTTCCATGCTCCTTGCCTAGTTTGCAATGCGGAAGTTCTATTTCCTCTGAACTGCGCACGCATGTGTGCGCAGCGAAGCGTGCACTCAGCGAACCGGTTGTAAAGCCGGTAGCAACTCACCACTGATGCCAGTGGCCAAGCAACCACATTTTAATTGCATGACCATGGGTGTGCTGCGACAGTCATAAGTGCAAGGACTGGTCGTAAGTCACTGTTGTGATTTTAAACAGTTGGCCGGCTGAATGGCTG
Source organism: Thermophis baileyi (assembly GCA_003457575.1). Taxonomy (NCBI): domain Eukaryota; kingdom Metazoa; phylum Chordata; class Lepidosauria; order Squamata; family Dipsadidae; genus Thermophis; species Thermophis baileyi. Next base: position 836,029 of record QLTV01003475.1, read on the forward strand.
TAAGTTGAGGGCTCCCTCTAATATTCACAGAATTGAATTAAGGCGGCTCGGGTCAAGGTTCAAATCCACACAGAGACTGTGACACTTAAGGAGCCTTGGAGCAGCAATCCAGCCTGTCTAACAGGATGTTAGGGGGAAAAAATGAAGGCGATCCTGTTTGTAGCCTTGAACAGTCTTGGGAGGAAAGATGAGAACACAATGGTCAGATAAACTCAGCCATTCCCCATATGTTAGGTCATCAAACCCATATTTAGTCAGAATAGAGTTGGAAGGGATCTTGCAGGTCTTCTAGTCCCACCAGAGGTGGGTTCCTGCCGGTTCGGACTGGTTCTTTAGAACCAGTAGCGGGAATTTTCCCCCGCTCGCCGAACCGGCAGCGATGGCCGGCTGGACACACCCCCAAACTGGCTCTCTTGGTGGCGCCTACAGCGCCGCCATCTTGTTTTTGCTTCTGCGCATGCGCAGAAGCTGGGTTTTTAGCACTGCGCATGCACGCGCGCGGGGCGCATGAGGAAGCGAACCGGCAGCGAAGTAAGCCAGAACCCACCCCTGAGTCCCACCCCCTGCTCAAGCAGGAGGCCCTATACCATTTCAGACTAATCGTTGTCCAAACTCTTCTTTAAAACCTCCAGTGTTGGAGCACCCACAACTTCTGGAGGCAAAGTCGTTCCACTGATTGATTGTTCCGACTGTCAGGAAGTTTCTCCTTAGTTCTAGGTTGGTTCTCTAAAGGAAAGGTCCATGTGGACTGGGATTGATGGACAAGGCAATGTGCTAGGCTCTGCACACCCTGGCCTGGGCTTTCTGCTCTGGGCATGCTCATGTTTTCTAATCAATCAATCAATCAATCAGAATAGAGCTGGAAGGGACCTTGGAGGTCTTCTAGTCCAACCCCCTGTTCAAGCAGGAGACCCTATACATTTGAGACAAGTGGCTGTCCAGTCTCTTCTTAAAAACCTCCAGTGATGGAGCACCCACAACTTCTGGAGGCAAGTAGTTCCACTGGTTAATTGTTCTCACTGTCAGGAATTTTCTCCTTCATTCCAGGTTGCTTCTCTCCGTGTTGGCTGGGAAAATGAGGACTGAATAGCAGGAACTTAGCTCAATGGCCTGAAACCAGATTGGGTGTTATCCAAAATCAAGGGCAGATAGGAAAAGGTTCTTCCTGCCAGAGAGTAGGATAAAGGAGTACCTTTATAGATAGTCCTCGATTTATAACAGTTCATTTAGTGACTGTTTGAAGTTACAACAGCAAAGTGACTTATGATCATTTTTCACACTTACGACCATTGCAGCATCCCCATGGTCATGTGATTTACATTCGGATGCTTGATCACTGACTCATATTTATGACGGTTGCAATGTCCCGGAATCATGTAATCCTCTTTTGCGACCTTCCGACAAGCAAAGTCCATGGGGAAGCCAGATTCACTTAACAACCGGGTTACTAATTTAAGAACTGCAGTGATTCACTTAACAACTATGGCAAGAAAGGTCGTAAAAATGCAGCAAAACTCACTTAACAAAAGTCTCACTTAGCAAGCTAACTTTTGGGCTCAATTATGGTCGTAAGTCGAGGACTACCTGTCCTTAGGCTGGGCAGCAGAAAGAGGTGCAAAAATTTTAATATAGACTGCAGGAGTCCTCGACTTATAACCATAACTGGAACCAGAATTTCCGTTGCTAAGCAAGATAGTTGTTAAGTGAATCTTGCTGCGTTTGACAACTTTTTTGCTGCTGTTGTTAAGCGAATCACTGCAGTTGTTAAGTGAATTGTGCTGTTGTTATGGAAATGCAGCTTACCCCATTGACTTTGCTTGTCAGAAGCCAGTTGGGAAGGTCACAAATGGTGATCACGTGATCCCAAGATGTTGTAACCATAATAAATACATGCCAGTTGCCAAGTGACTGAATTTTGATCATGTGGCAATGGGGATGTTACAACGGTTGTAAGTCTGAGGACTGGTTGATTATAAGTCACTTTTTTTCAGTGCCATTGTAACTTTGAATGGTTGCTAAACGAATGTTGTAAGTCAAGGACTACCTCTATCCATAAGTTTTATAAGCTACCCAGAGTCTTCTGGAGTAAGCAACCATAACAAATCAAATAATTTTAATATTAAATCAATGTTTATTAATTAAGTTAAAACAAACGAGGGACTTCCTCTTGGATCTGGATAAATCTCATGTCTTTCATACTACAGGTAATCCTCAACTTACGACCACATTTGAGCCCAAAATTTCCATTGCTAAACAAGACAGATGTTGAGTTCTGGCTGATTTTACGACCTTTTTTTTTCAGTGCCATTGTAACTTTGAACGGTCACTAAACGAACTGTTGTAAGTCAAGGATCACCTGTAGAAAACTGTGATTTCAGTCCTCCTGATTGCTACTTTGGTGCTAATACTCCTCAACTTACAACAATTTGTTTAGTGACCATTTGAAGTTACAACGGCCCTGAAAAAAGTGACTTATGACTCTTTTACACACTTATGACCGTTGTACCATCCCTGTGGTCACGTGATCAAAATCCTGATGCTTGGCAACTGGTTCATATTTATGACGGCTGCCGTGTCCCGGGGTCATGTGATCTCCCTTTGTGATCTTCTGACAAGCAAAGCAGAATGGGGAAGCCAGATGCACCTAACAACTACGTTACTAACTCAACAACTACATTGATTCACTTAACAACTGTCATAAAATGGGGGAAAAACTCACTTAACAAATGTCTCACTTTACAACATAAACCTTGGGCTCAATTATGGTCGTAAGTTAAGGACTACCTGTAGTTATTTATCCTTCCAGTCTGGCTTTCCACAATGGAAGCACTGATACACCCAAATGTTGTAAATTTGGAAAAAATTGTGATGTATAAAGAATATTTTAAATGAGAAAGGGGAATTAAAAACTAAACAGGAATTACAAAACCAAGGGGTGAACCTTGCGTGGTGGCCACATTTGCAAATATCCTTCCATTCTTTCGGTTCAGACTTCATCTGCTGCCCTGCCCTACTTACACTTTGCCTCTTTCTCCACACGCTTTCTCAAAAAAAAAAAAAAAAATTCCCCACAAATCAAAAATGTAACCGCGTAGAATAAATTTCTCAATAAATCGTGCAATTGAGCATAGCTTTGTGCATAGATGCCTACCGACTTGGTTGATTCATGTGCATTCTGAATCCTGAACTGAACCAAAGGAGGAGCATATATCTTCCCCCCCCCAACCCCTCCTCCATGACATAGTTTCCATTCCAGAATAATAACCCATCACAGGTGAACAAACCTCAGGACGGAAACTGTAGTTGCGGTTGCTGGTTGATTATTCCTTTGTCACACAGATGGTTGGTTAAGTGGCCGGATTGTTGAGTGGATCTGGTGAGTAAATCTCAAAGGCTTAGGAAAGAGACACCTTTTTCCAGTTTGAGAAAAATGCTCTCACCCTTAAACTGGGGAAGGGATAAAACAACCAGAAAGACAACAAAGTGAATTCAAGATGAAATATTCAGTGTATTTCTGAACCTTTGATCTGTTGACTGGTAGGAAGACCACCCCCCCCTTTGTCTTTGCCCCTTGCTATTATGCAAAATATCATTGTTTCAAAAACAAAAGGAGCTTATAGGTCATGCAGAAGCTTCCTGGGACTACAGACCAAGTTGTTATAGTCAGAAGTGCAGAATTGAGGAGGAGAGTGCAAAGAATGAGGTCATAGGGAGACCAGAAACAAAAAGTACAGACACTGATAATTGCTTCATTAACAAATTCCTTACTAAGCTAGCGTGGAGATCTCACAGCTTCTACATTCTTCGTCTAGTTGCCAGACTGGCCAGCTTCATCATCAGTGCTGGTTCACCAAGGATAAGTAAAGTTTCAAGTTGGCAAAACTTTAACCAACCCACCCAAAAGGGAGAGGCAGGCAGGAGAGTTGGCAGGATAGGGTACAATAAGTCAAGATGGCAGTCAACTGTCACCCATGAAGACAGGAAGAGTTTTGATCACATCACTGTGGCCACCATAATCAGTGGTGGGATTCAACATTTTTTACTACTGGTTCTGTGGGCGTAGCCTGGTGGGCATGGTGTGGCTTGGTGGGCGTGGCAGGGGAAGGATACTGTAAAACCTCCATTCCCTCCCCACTCCAGGGGAAGGTTACTGAAAAATCCCCATTTCCTCCCGATCAGCTGGGACTCGGGAGGCAGAGAATGGATGGGGGCGGGGCCAGTCAGAGGTGGTATTTACCGATTCTCCGAAGTACTCAAAATTTCTGCTACCGGTTCTCCAGAACCTGCTGAATCCCACCTCTGCCACCATTGAACATAGAATCGTAGGCAGGGGTGGGTTCCACTTGCCTTCCCTACCGGTTCGCATCGCGACAGAAGTGCGCGTTTTCCCCTACGCCACATTGGGGAAATGACCCCAAAGGGTTCTTTACCAGCTGCGGCGACTGGAGGACCAGTTCGGGGGCGTGGACAGCCGGCCATTGCTGCCGGTTCGGTGAGCGGGTGCAAATTTCCGCCACCGGTACGGGTGAACCGGTCCGAACCGGTAGCAACCCACCACTGCTCTGTAGGCTGGAAGGGACCTGGGAGGTATTCTACTCCAGGGGTCTCCAACCTTGGCAAATTTAAGACTTGTGGACTTCAACCTCTCCAAGGTTGGAGACCCCCATTCTAGTCCAAGCCCCTGTTCAAGGCAAGAGACCCTATACCGTATCAGACATATGGCTGCCCAGTCTTTCTGGGAGGAGTTTTCGAAGTATTTCTAGCAGGACTACCAGATTCTGTAACAGCTAAATTCCTACGCCATCCGTCTGGTAAACTCACAAGATTCGTTTTTCTCGCCATGTACATGTATTACATCCAAACTAGACTGTGTTGTTTCTCCGTGTCATACAATATATATGTGGGTGTGTGCATAATTTTGTATTTATTCATTTATTTATTTTGTCATGCTTATGTAGTGTATATTGGAGGTGGAGAACCTTTGAGATGCAACAAAATTTCATTTTAATGTATGCCAATGAGTGTACATTCAAAGTAACAATAAAGTTATTCTAAGAAATCTAAGTCTTTGAAAACCTATTTTGATTTTTTTCCTTTTTGGAGCACCCTCTGAAGACATCAGGGGAGGGGGGCAGGGAGGAGAGAAAATTGATCTGGGTTGAAGACCCCAAAGTCTACAATTAATTAAAGAATGAAAATGAAACATGCGGGATTAAAGATGTTAAACTGAGGTTCTGTTGAGATACTTAGATGAGTTCCAGTTGGATAAGACCTTCCCAAGGGCCGCCGTAACCGAAAGGTTGTATAATTTTACCAATAATAACAATATTGGTTAATATTGGTAACGAGAGACAGTTTGGTTTAGTAGTGAAAAGCACCAGGCTAGAAAGCGGGAGATCATGAGTTCAAGTCCCACCTTAGCCATGAAAGCCGGCTGGATGACCTTGGGCCAGTCACTCGTTCTCAGCCCAACCCACCTCATAGGGTTGCTGTTGTGGGGAAAATAGGAGGTGGAACTTGCACTGGATATGTTCGCCGTCTTGAGTTATTTGTGAAAATAATAAAGGTGGGATATGAATAAACAAATAAATAAATAAATACTAATACAGTAATAGTTGCCCCGTCTCTTCTCTCTCACCTATACATGCATGGGTGTCACCTTTGAATAAGCCTATTAAAATGGTGGCCCAAAGATAGAATTTGAAGTTATTCTTGACAGCAACTTCTTGTTTTTCCTATCCCGTAATATATTCTCTTCCATTATAGGTAGTCCTTGATGTACGACCACAACCGAGCCCAACATTTTTGTTGCAAAGTGAAACATCTGTTAAGTGAGTTTTGCTCCCATTTTACGACCTTTCTTGCCACAGTTGTTAAGTGAATCACTGCTATTGGTAAGTTAGTAACATGGTTTCAAAACGAATCTGGTTTCCCCTTTGACTTGGCTTGCCAGAAGGTCGCAAAAGGGGATCCCGTGACCCTGGGATTTATGCAACCGTCATAAATACGAGACAGTTGCCAAGCGTCTGAATTTTGATCACGTGACCATAGGGATTCTGCGACGGCCGTAAGTGTGAAGAATGGTCATAAGTCACTTTTTTTCAGTGCCTCTGTAACTTTGAACGGTCACTAAATGAACTGTTGTAAGTCGAGAACCGCCTGTATATAGGTACCTAGGTGAAACAGTTTTAGTCTGCAACATTTTATTTATTTATTTTATTTATTTATTTGTTTGTCAAACATGTACAAGATAGCAGGTATAGGTATAAACATAAACATAATCAAAGTGAATACAGATAGATGAGGACAATAGGACAGTAGGACAGGGACGGTAGGCACGCTGGTGCGCTTATGCAGGCCCCTTACAGACCTCTTAGGAATGGGGTGAGGTCGACAGCAGACAGTCTAAGGTTCTATAGTCTACATCTTCAGATGAAGTCAACTTGGCTAAATCAGAAGATCCTATTTCTGTCAAGAGGTGAGCAAGGCAGCCCTGTTCCTTTCCGGATGAATGAGAGAGTTGCTTAGGTATCACTTTCACTTTTCTTTTTCCATTAAATGTGATGCTTCAGAGAATGGCTAGAATGGCTAGTTTGCATCTTGTTTTCCTTGCTATTGTTTGGCTGCCTTGACAACTTGCTAGCACGAAAGAGGGAAGGCTTTTATCAATACATATATACCAGGGGTGGGTTCTAACTTACCTCGCTGCCGGTTCGCTTCCTCCCGTGCTGTGTGCCTGTGCACGCATTGCACGCTGCGTGGCTGTGCCACGTGGCTGCGCCACGTGGGCGTGGACGCGCTTTGTGCATGCATGCGCGCATGTGCAGTGGCGAAATTTTTTTTAAAAAAAGCCAAAAACAAGATGGCGGCGCATGCACAGTGCCGGGGACTGAGGTGACTTGAGCCGAGGTGGCGCAGTGGTTAGAGTGCAGTACTGCAGGTTACTTCAGCTGACTGCTAGCTGCAGTTTGGCGGTTCAAATCTCACCGGCTCAAGGTTGACTCAGCCTTCCATCCTTCCGAGGTGGGTAAAATGAGGACCCAGATTGTTGGGGGTAATATGCTGACTCTGTGAATCGCTTAGAGAGGGCTGTAAAGCACTCTAAAGCGGTATATAAGTCTAAGTGCTATTGCTAAGAAGAAAAAATAGTAAAAAATTTAAAAAAAAATTAAAAAAATTCCAAAAAAAAAAAAAGATGGCGGCGTCCATGGACCGGCACCGACAGAACCGGATCTGTGACATCACTAGCGGTTTGCTACCGGTTCTATAGAACCGGTGTGAACTGGGAGGAATCCACCTCTGATATATACAGGTAGTCCTCAACTTACAACCGGTTGCTTAGCAATTGTTCGAAGTTACAACAGACCTTCCTGGGGGGTTCCAACAACCCGGTTCCAAAGTTCTGATGGCCACCCCCACCTCCAGCAATCATGTGATCACATTTCAGTCGCTTGGCATCTGGCTGGCTCCATTACAGTCATAAGTCAAGGACCACCTGCATATCAGAGTGGGAAAAAGCCTTCCGAATGCCAGAAGGTCTACAAATCCTGAGCAAGTGTGAATACTGATTTGTGTGAGAGGATCCTTTCTCCAATCAGCCTCTGCCAGGGCTCCTGCCCTGTGGAACATCTTAGTCCCTGAAATGAGATGGGCTTCTATCCTCCTGATCAGCCGGTTCGTACCGGTTCGGGCAAACCGGTAGTGGCGACTGCTAGGTAATGCCGTCCTATTTAGCCACGTTTTCAAGGCCGGGCGCATGCGCGGAAGGCATGCATGCTCACATTTGCGAACCGGTAGGGAAGGTAAGTGAATACCACCTCTGCTCCTGATGTTTCATAAGAGCCTCCAGACCAGGCTCTGCCAGATGGCTTGGGGACCCCAATGGTGGAGCTTTATACTGGAAGTGATTGATTAACTAAAACTTCATCCCCCTTCCCCCACCCTCACATGTGTTAGAACATCTGCATGAACCAACACCAGAGGCGATCGCCTGGATAGCTGAACCAGACGTCCGGTTATGAGGCCACTGCCATACCCCCCATAGAAGTTTTACTTACAATTATGTATATATGTTTACTTCTCTTCTCATCATAGGCTAAATAAATAAATAATAACATCACCACGCCATTCCCGTGTGTCCGGCTCTGACCTTTCCCATTTGGTGTTAATGGTTTGTATTTGTTAATGATTTTACCTGCTGTGTTCTACGATGGTTGATTTTAATGTTGTTTTTAATGGTTTAAAGTTTTTTATGCTGTAAGACGCCCAGAGTCGTTGGCTACGAGATGGGCAGCAAATAAATTTCATAAGTAAGTAAGTAAGTAAGTAAGTACAGGTAGTCCTTGACTTACAACAGTTCATTTAGTGACCGTTTGAAATTACAACAGCACCGAAAAAAGTGACTTATGACCCTTTTTCATATTTATAACCGTTGCAGCCTCCCCATGGTCACGTGATCAAATTTCGGACACTTGGCAACTGATTCATAATTACGACGGTTGCAGTGCCCTGGTGTCATGTAACCCACTTTTTGTGACCTTCTGACAAGCAAAGTCAAGGGGGAAGCCAGATTCACTGAACAATCGTTGTTACTAATGTAACAACTGCGGCGATTCACTTAACACCATATCAAGAAGGGTCATAAAATGGGGCAAAACTCACTTAACAAATGTCTCACTCAACAACAGAAATTTTGGGCTCAGTTGTGGTCGTAGGATTACCTGTAAATGAGTGAGTGAGAGTGAGTGAGTGAGTGAGTGAATGAATGAATGGACTGATGCTGGCCTCTGGGACACAGCTTCCTTCTGAGACAAACTTTCCGTCCATCCCAGCACAGGTGGCAGGAAAAGTTAATCCTGTGGGCCATTGTTTTCCCGATTTGTCTGATCATCTGGTAGATCTAAACCTTCTCGGCTACCGGAGAATGAGTGAAGCAGGCAGAAGGCTTCCTCTTGAGATAAGAGCTACAGCAGAAGGCGATGACCAAAGGACCCCTCTGGCTTTCTTAATGAAGAAGAGCTTGATGTGGTCTATCCTGGGGAGACACCTGGGACCTGTCGTCTCAGGAAGCCTTTTGTCCTCCACTTATTTTGTTTCCTCACTTCTGTCTCTGGAGCACAATGAACAATGCAGGTTGGATGATCCATGGATTAAAGTTGAATTGCACACTGATGCAATGATGAAAATTTCTACATTATCACCATCAACCATCACCACCATTGTTGTACTATTGAAGGAATGTGTCCATTTAGACTTTTTTTTTTCATATCCTTTCATAAAGCAGCTAAAACTGAGGAAATTTTTTAAGGTTTGGGGGAGCTGATGCTAATTAATATTTACATGTCCTAGGTTGTTGCAATTTTATATGGATTTGTTTGTATTTCAAACACATACAAATGTGTTTGAAATGTGTTTTCTTTGGTTTAATTTTATTTATTTACCGTATTTGTTAAACCCACCCACCCCAATCTTATGACACTGGCTAGTATACAAGAAAATGAAAAGAAAAAAATAATCCAGAGGTAAAACAGTAATCCATTAAAACATACAACAGAAACATACACTGATAGACGTGTTGTAAGGAATATCCTTCTGGGTTCAGTTCCAAGTGGGGAAAAAGACACTGGATTCCTGGAAGTTGCTTGGAAAGAAGGTTTAATGGTGGACAGGAGCACATGGCAGGGGCCCCTGAACAGAAAAGGTGGATCACATGCTTCCAGATGTTGGGTGAAGAGAAAAGGGCCGAAAAGATGCTGAGTCTCTTGGTTTTATGACCTCTGTTGGGCCCCACCTCTTAGTTTCCTGTTCCTGTGTATGTAATGCACTCCGATTGGCTGTCAGACTCCCAGGGGCATGCTGGGGCAACTATTGTGGGCTGTCCTGAGTCCCAGGCTTGGCTGATGTAATCTTCCCAGGTCCCATGTATATGAGCAATTCCTAATATGGTTCTGTCTGAAGGAGACCTTTGTTATGTAGAATCCAGGCTATTAACAAGGGGGGGGGATGAGTGAGCTGGGCCATCCCTTGATGGCCCATTGACAAAGGTGGGGGCTACTAAGAGTGAGTCTGTTTCCTTTCTAAAAGCATGTTTCTCAATTTCTCTAGGGATATTCTATATAATATTCTGCCTGTTTAATTTTTCCTAGGATATTTCATTTTTCCAGGAGAGGGGTGGGTGCTAACTTCCTACAGAGGAACTGCCAATGTGCCAATGAACTAGAGCTAAAAATTTATTGGAAAAAGCAAATTTTATTTACTTTTCTAACTATAAGAATTCAGCAGGTATCAAACAGCAGCAAATGCAGAATTCGTAAAAAAAACAACAACAATAACTGTGGATAATATAATTGGAACAAAATAGCCCAGACAGATTATAAACAACATAATCCACTCTGATTCATGGGGTTTTATGCAGAAATTATAATATCCAAATTTTCTGAATATGGTCTGAACATAGAAATTAAAAGAGTCCTTTGGGAGTTGGGCGGCATACAAATATAATAAATAAAATAATAAATAAAAAGTGGTGGAAATGATGTTGTTAACATTTTACCAATTGTTTTGTAGATCTGGCCTCTAGTGGATTCAAGGAAAAAGAATTAGATACAGTTACCAAAAAATAAAATAAAAAAAATACAAAAAAGACTACAAAACTCAGAGATGTGACAATCAACAAGGGTACGTTATTGCAAAGAATTTGCAAAGCCATCCCTAAGTTATTGGCACATTGGGCAGAGTAAGAAACATTGTAAACATATTTCTACAAGAATTAAATATTTTGGCTGTATCAGCTATGGTTTACAAAACCCCTACCTTGCTGGGCACAGGCTATATTCTCAGGCATTACTTGGATCATTCCTAGGCTCCCAGTTAGAACTCTTTCCCCCAAAATATCAGCCACAAGATGAGATTCTTTTTGTTTGTGGTTAAGAGACTGCTGGAAGAAATATCTAGTTCCAGTTCCAAGCCAGGAGAGAGGCGCTGGAAACCAAATGGAGGCTGGAGACTGATTTGAAAGAAGGTCCATTTATTGGTGAACAGAATCACAAGGGTTTGTGGTTCTGTGGCAGCTGACCATATGGAGCTCAGTCTTATACATTGGCAAAAATAATCAGAACACAAAATACAAACTAGATGATCACGACCTTGTTGACGATCCTCACTCAGTTAAGGACCTTGGAGTACTCATCTCTAAGGATCTAAGTGCCAGAGCCCACTGCAACAGCATTGCTAAGAAGGCATTAAAAGTGGTTAACCTAATCTTACGTAGCTTCTTCTCTGGTAATACTGTACTTCTAACTAGAGCATATAAAACATTTGCTAGACCAATTCCATTAATACAATTGAGAATGTCCAGAGATATTTCACGAGACGAGTACTACACTCCTCCGTTCGCAACAGAAAACCTTATGCCACCAGACTTGAAATTTTGGGCTTAGACAATTTAGAACTACGCCGCCTTCAATCTGACCTAAGTGTAGCACACAAAATTATATGCTACAATGTCCTACCTGTCAATGACTATTTCAGCTTCAACCGAAACAATACACAAGCTCACAATAGATACAAACTTAATGTAAACCGCTCCAAACCTGATTGCAAAAAATTGGACTTCAGCAACAGAGTGGTCAATGCCTAGAATACATTACCCGACTCTGTAGTTTCTTCCCCAAACCCCCAAATCTTCAACCTTAAACTGTCTACCATTGACCTCATCCCATTCCTAAGAGGTCTGTAAGGGGCGTGCATAAGCGCACCAGCGTGCCTACCATCCCTGTCCTAAAGATGTACACAAAACCATGTTTGTTACTTATTATATACTCATATTAATGTTTATACTTTGCTGTAATCATATACATGCTTGACAAAATAAATAAATAAATAAAATAAAAAATAAAATAAACATGCATGTGTTGCATCCTTGTGCTGTTGCCTTCATCCCAACCTTAATCAGCCAAGGCACATTGGGTCACTCTGGTTTTGGTCAGTAGAACAATCCAGATATTCCTCCACAATATTTGCCTGCTAGATGGCTGGATCAAACTAAATAAAAACTGTTCAGGGTGGTGATAGGCAAAAGGGGAAATGCAAATCCTAGGTGTTTGTCTGAGTTAATCTTCTCTTGCTTAACTGCTTATCTGAGTTTCTGTCTTGACCCAGTGTTTCTGAATGGATTACCAAATCTGCCTTTCTAAAAGCTGGCATCCTCAGTTTCTGATTGGGGCAGGGAAACTGGGGCTGGTTTCTGCCTCCTTTTAAGATTTTTCCTATTTCTCCTTTAGGGGAAATATTCTATCCTGCCTTTTTAAATATTTCCCAAAATATTTCATTCTTCTAGGAGGGGAGGGGGGATTCCTACAATATCATGCTTCCATTCTTTGATGAATAATGTCATCAGTGTGCAGAACTAAACCATTTGTGTTGCATAGCGTGCCATACAGAAGTGCAACGTAATGGCAAATTCCAGTAGCACAAGATGTGAACCACAATAAACTCTTGATCTGGAACATCCGTAACTCCTTGTCCAAACCAAGGGGAAGACCCTCAATCCCAATCAAATTAGATCTGTTCAGTGGATTGGTAGCACCGTGGAGGAGTAGCATAATAACGTGTGCCTTTGACTTCTCTAACCTGCATCCCTGGGGCTACCCTTGACTGCATCATACCTGCACTCTTCTACTGCAGAGGAAAAGGAAGATGGAGCCAAAAAAAGAATTGCAGAAGTATCTTAATCAAACCTTAGATGAGAGACTCACTGCTGCACAAGCCTTCAGCCAGATGTGAGCTGCTGGACAAGTTGCTGAGAAGTAGTTATTATCCGCAGCGGATACATTCAATCCTAAATCTTTATACCATTTTGGAGCAAAATCATTTAGAATTGGGATGAATCATTTGAATCATTTGAGGCTGCCGATGGGGGATTGCATGGTCCTCCCGTATTTTTTGTTTTCTTTTACAAAGATCCTCCACATGTAAACATCTAGCCCAGTGATGGCAAACCTTTTTTGGCTCGGGTGCCAAAAGGGTGCGCGCGGGGGCGATAGCGTGCACGCGGGTGCCCACACCCGTAATGCAATGCCCTCTCCCAACGCATGCGCACAACCACCACGCTGCCCCCCGCACATGCGCACAGGCCTCACTGAAGCTGTGGAGCTGCCCTACTACTTACCTTCAGTGGAGCTGCCCTACTACTTACCTTCAGATAGTTGCAACCAGGCCTCCCACACCTCGGCCCATTTCTTCTGCAGCTTGCAAGGCTTTCCTGAAGGCCTCTGTCGCCGATAACAGAGCTCCAGATCAATCCGGAGCTCTGTTATCAGCTGCAGAGGCCTTTCCTAAAGGCCTTTCCTGAAGGCCTCTCTAGCCGATAACAGAACTTCGGATCGATCCGGAACTCTGTTATCGGCTGCAGAGGCTTTCAGAAAAGCCTTGCTGGCTGCAGAAGAAATGGGCCGAGGTGCGG
>QLTV01003475.1:855420-867560 GCA_003457575.1 Thermophis baileyi
CGATGAGACATCCAGTCCCACATTCGCCGCCTACTGCACCCCCAGAAGAATAAGCCCCCCCGATAATAAGGCCGAGGGCATATTTGGGGGGTCAAAAAAATATAAGCCCCTGTCTTATTTTCGGGGAAACACGGTAGATACATAGATACATAGATACATATAGAGATAGAGATAGAGATAGAGATACATAGATACATATAGATATAGATATAGATATAGATATAGATATAGATATAGATATAGATATAGATATAGATATAGATATAGATATAGATATAGATATAGATATAGATATATATTTATTTCAAAGGAAAAAAAAACACAAGAAAGTCCATTGCCTTTTGGAAAAGCACCTTTGGGACAACCATGACCTGGATGATTGAGAATCTCCATAGACACTTAACCATATTGGTTTCTCACTCAGAAAGGTGCAGAAGAAAGAGCTTTCCGAATTCCCAAGGCTTTTAATAGGGAGGCCTCTAGTGGAAGGTCGAGGAGACAGGCAGATATTGGAAGAAATTGAAAGACGCTGCAGATGGACCTTCCCGAAAAAGGTCATGTGGTGTCTTGAAGAGGAAGAACAAAGCTGTATTCTTTAAGAAGCACCAGCCCAAACCTGTACTGTGTGTGTCAGAGTCAAGCTGCAGGAAAGCTATCACGGAACAGCCAGGAATTGGAAGCTGGAGGGGTGAGAGCCAATGGTGCCTCTGCAGCAGAAGGAGTAGAGATAAGCTGAAGCTCTACAGCCTGGAATGACCTAAATTCAATGCCCTTATAACAGAGGTCTTCAAACTTGGCAACTTTAAGACTTGTGGACTTCAACTCCCAGAATTCTCCAGCCAGCATAGCTGGCTTAGCATAGCATAGCATAGAGAATTCTGGGAGTTGAAGTCCACAAGTCTTAAAGTTGCCAAGTTTGGGGACCCCTGCCTTAAAACAACAACAACAACCCACCTGCCAGTTGAATTCAACTCCTGCTGGTTTTATGGACTAGCCATGATTTTTTCATGGCAACAATATGGAAGTAGTTTACCACTGCCTTCTTCTAGAGCAGGGGTGTCAAACTCGATTTCATTGAAGGCCGCATCAGGGTTGTGTTTGACCTTGGGGGGACAGGGTGGGTGTGGCCAGCATGATGTCAGTCATGTCGGGGGGGGGCGCCTGTGGTGGCCCAAGTGCTCTACCAGTGAAAATGGGCTCCCGAGTTCCGTTTTTGTCTGGGACGGCCTCCTGCAACCCTCTGCCAGTGAAAATGGAGCTCGGGAGGGCCGTGGGCCCGTCCTTCGCTATTTCCAGGGCAGCCCCACATGTCAGTTCTAAGCACCCCGTGGGCCGGATCTGGCCTCCCGGGTCTTGAGTTTGACACCCCTGTTCAAGAGTATTTCTCGACCTCAGCCCCTTATAAGACGTGTGGACTTCAACTCCCAGAATTCCCCAGCCAGCCATGAAGGTCTGAGTACTAGCCAACAAAAAATATTCCATTTTTCCTTCCATAATAACATGGAGAAGGGGTGGGGGGGTGTCTGAGCCTTTCCTGAAATTTTTTTCAGACAATTGAACCAAGTCAATCAATTCAAAGACCTCCGTGCTAGGTTTGCATCACGTGCTCACCCTGATATGGTGGTCAATTATTATTATTATTTTGGTGGGGCTTAGTAATTTTTTCATTCCCAGCAACTTTATGGTTTGGGTTAATGTACAAACTCAGGAAGTGGGCTAATTCAATAACCAGGGTAATCATGTATGAACAGAGCCAAAGTTTCAGCAGAGACAGAACCATGTTATAACTCTTCCGATTGAAGGTACGGGTTGTTTTTGACTTACAACAATTCACTTAGTGACAGCGGTGAAATCTACTTACCTTTCCTACCGGTTCGGAAGCGCGTGCTTTGTGAGCAAGCGCTTTTTCACCCTCTGTGCATGCGCAGAAGGCTTTGCGCATGGGCAGAGGGTTAAAAACAAGAAAATGGCGACATCCGGGCAGGTGGGCGGAGCCTCGCGCTGCCGCTGCTACCGGTTCTCTGAACCACCGGCGGCCGCCGCTACCAGTACGCCCGAACTGGTAGGATTTCACCACTGCTTAGTGACCATTCAAACTCGACAGCACTGAAAAAAGTGACTTATG
Organism: Thermophis baileyi; assembly: GCA_003457575.1. NCBI lineage: Eukaryota > Metazoa > Chordata > Lepidosauria > Squamata > Dipsadidae > Thermophis > Thermophis baileyi. The sequence goes on from QLTV01003475.1 coordinate 857,546, forward strand.
ACCGTTTTTCACACTTACAACCGTTGCAGCACCCCCACGATCACATGATTAGAATTCGGATGCTTGGCAACCGACTCATATTTATGACGGCTGCAGTGTCCCTGGGGTCATGAGATCCTCTTTTGTGACCTTCTGACAAGCAAAGTCAACGGGGAAGCCAGATTCACTTATCAACCATGTGACTAACTTAACCACTGCAGTGATTCACTCAACAACAGCGGCAAGAAAGGTCGTAACATGGGCCACATTTCACTTTAACAACCGTCTCACTTAGCCACAGACATTTTGGGCTCAACCGGTGGTCTTAAGTCGAGGACTGCCTGCAGTCTTTCGCCACTGGGAGACTCTCTGCTGCCCACGGTGTTAACAGCCTCGGAGGCTCATCGCCTGAAACAGGTGTGCCCAGAAGTGTAGGTTCCTACTTCTAGCCTCAGCAGCTCTTGGCACAGCTTGTGATGCAAAATACGCTGCTCTTCCACCCACTCTGCACCTGGCCAACTTCCTCTGCCTGTAGTGTGGAAGCTGTTGCTTCAGAGCAGGGGTGGGGGACCGGTTTCCTGTTGAGGTTTGTTAGAGTGGAAATCTATCCGGGTTTATAATTTCAGCAGTGGGCACGGCTAAGGTCAAAAGTGGGTGGGGTCAAAGCAGGGAAGAACTCTAGGTATGATTCAGCATGCTCTTGGGGGTGGGGGGGGGAGACAATCCAAAGATTTCTTCCCTGCCCTGCCCTAGGAATACAGAGGAGTTCCAGTTGATTGTACGTTAGATGTTGACGCAGGAAGGAGAACATTTGAAGGATCCTGCCTGGTGTGTCATAGTTACCTTGCTGGTTTCAGTTCCTTGCTTTTGCTACGGCACATGAAGTTGACAAAGCCCCCATGAGATGTATCTCACCCCCAAACTGGTTTCCTGCTGCCCATCCACAGGACACATGAAGACCCCACCTGCTTCAACTCAAGGGCAGAGAGCATCTTTTATCAACATAAATTGAGAGATCCACCCACTCAAGCTGATGGAGAGAAGAGGTTGGCTTCTTCGTGCGCATTGGGCCTTTCCTTTCTGAGTGTGTTTATTTTAGATTCAGATTATAGCAACGTTTCTCCTTCTAGTTCAGGGGTGTCAAACTCAATTTCATTGAGGGCTGCATCAGGGTTGTGTTTGACCTCAGGGGGGGGGGCTGGGGGGGCGTGGCCAACTTGACGTCACTCATCGAGGCTCCGTTTCTGGCCATGACAGCCTCCTGCAGCCCTCTGCCAGTGAAAACGGAGCTCCGTTTTCACTGGCAGAGGGCTGCAGGAGGCCGTCGTGGCTGGAAATGGAGCCCAGGAGGCATCCGTGTGGCCTTCCCGAGCTCTGTTTTTGCTGGCAGAGGCTGATTCCAGGGCGGGCCCGCAGGCCAAATCTAAGCACCCTGCGGGCCGGCTCCGGCCCATGGGCCTTGAGTTTGACACCTCTGCTCTAGTTGATACAGCTGAAGAAATAAGACTGTACCTATGACAATTGGGAGTGATGAGACATCCCAGAAGTCCAAATGTTTACCAGGATTGTTCCAAAAGAGCTTTTCAAAAGGCAATCGGACATTCTTTGGCTTTTTTCCTTGAAAACCTTTCGCTTGTCATCCAAGAAGCTTCTTTTCAGTTCACTTCAGTTCCAAACTGAAGAAGCTTCTTGGATGAGAAGCGAAACATTTTCAAGGAAAAAACAAAGAAAGTCCGATTGCCTTTGAAAAGCACTTTTGGGACAACCATGACCTGGACGATTGAGAATCTCCATAGACATTTACCAGGCTTCTCTCTCTTCAGAAGGAAATCATGGCAGGTTCCTGAGCTATCTTATGATGTCAGGTTTATTTACATGTAGGCACATCATACTCTCTGCTGTGATGTGGTTTGTTTGTGTTTATTCTATTTATATTCTTCCTTTCAAGGCAACACATGGCGAAGGAGGCCTTCCCCTTCTTTTTACTCACAGCAACAAAACTTTGTTGCCATCTAGTGAGCGTTAGTCAAGGGTGGGACCTGAACGTCCCTTCACCATTGTGCCACTTTTGAGCCATTAATTTTGCCTTGGCCGTTGGGTCCTCCAGCCATTGTGGTTATGATTATGAGCCATCGGTTATGAATGTTTGAATGTTCGCTTGAATGTTCACATTCAGACAACTATGGTTGGTTGGTTCCATAAAACGTGGAGGCTAAAACATACGATGAATGGCTGCAGGAACTGGGCATGGCTAGTCTAGTGAAGAGAAGGACCAGGGGAGACATGATAGCAGTCTTTCAATATTTGAGGGGCTGCCACAGAGAGGAGGAAGTCAAGCTGTTTTCCAAGGCACCTGAAGGCCAGACAAGGAATCATGGATGGAAACTGATCAAGGAGAGATTCAACCTAGAAATAAGGAGGAAATTTCTGACAGTGAGAACAATCAACCAATGGAACAGAAGTTGCCTTCTGAAGTTGTGGGAGCTTCACCACTGGAAGCTTTCAAGAAGAGACTAGACTGCCATCTGTCAGAAATGGTGTAGGGTCTCCTGCTTGGGGGGGTGGGGGTTGGACTAGGTGACCTACAAGGTCCCTTAATCTGTACATCATATTTCATTTCTGTATACTGCAGTTTCTAGCTGGCTTTTCCCAACATGCCAAAATGTGTTCTCACTTGTTTAGTTTTGGTGATTGTAAAACATATCCACACGCACCTCAATTCCCATGTATTGATTACAGCATTGATCCCAGTCTGGCTCAGAGACAAAGCTCTGCTCCCAGGAGTAGCAATCACTTGCCCATCCCTACTGGGATACTACAGCAGTGGTTCTCAACCTTCCTAATGCCGTGACCCCCGTCCCGCCGCCGCGACCCCCACCCCGCCCCCTCTCCGCGCACGATGAGGTGACAAAGGGGGCGTGGCACCAAGATGGCGGGCTAGTGTGTGCTTAGGCGACCCCTGTGAAAGGGTCATTCGACCCCCAAAGGGGTCGCGACCCACAGATTGAGAACTGCTGTATTACAGGATGGAGTTTTCGAAAATGCCATAGCAGCTGCTATGTGTTGGAGGAGAGAAAAGGAGAAAGAGAAAACTTACCAGGTTCTGTTTCAAAATACAGGCAGCCCCACACTTCCAACAGTTTGTTTAGTGACCGAAGTTACAACAGCACTGAAAAAAGAGACTTATGACCGTTTTTCACACTTATTGCCGTTGCAGCATCCCCATGGTCACGTGATCAAAATTTCAGACATTTGGCAACTGATTCATATTAATGACGGTTGCAGTGTCTGGGGATCATGGGATCCCCTTTTACGACCTTCTGATGAGCAAAGGGAATAGGCAAGCCAGATTCACTTAACAGCTGTGTTACTAACTTAACAACTACAGTGATTCACTTAACAGCTATGGCAAGAAAGATCGTAAAATTGGGGCAAAACTCACTTAACAACTGCCTCACTTAGCAACAGAAATATTGGGCTCAATTGTGGTCGTAAGTTGAGGACTACCTGTTCTGCCTTTCTTGGGGCTCATGAAAACACCTTGCAAGCTTTTACGTTTTTAAGAAGAATTCACCGGACAAGATACAGGTAATCCTTGGCTTTTGACTACAATTGACCCCGAAATTTCTGTGGAGACATTTGTTAAGTGAGTTTTGCCCCTATTTTATGACCTTTCTTGCCACAGTTGTTAAGTGCATCACTGCAGTTGTTAAGTTAGTAACATGGGCGTTATGTGAAACTGGCTTCCCCGTTGACTTTGCTTGTCAGGAGGTCGCAAAACGGGATCCCATGATCCCGGGACATTGCATAACCGTCATAAATATGAACCAGTTGCCAAGCATCTGAATTTTGCTCAGGTGATCCTGGGGATGCTGCAGAGATCATAACTCTGCAAAAACGGTCGTAAGTCACATGTTTCAGTGCCGTTGTAACTTCGAGCGGTCACTGAACGAACTGTTGTAAGTCGAGGATTACCTGTGGTTAAAAAGCCAGAGCAGGATGAAGAAGGGCTCAGATTGGGTCTGTGACTTGTGATGGTACCACTCAATCCATGCCGTTGCCCACCTACCTTGTATTTTTCCTGGCAGACGGAATGCGTCCCCAGGGGCATACAAGCACAGGGGAGGAAGTGCTGTTGGGCCCGATCACACATGAAAGCGTGGTGCAAAAGCAGGACTGTGTTCTGCGTGCACGCGGCGCATGTGTGCAAGGAAGAGGAAGGGGGCGTTAGATGTAATCAGCCCGTTTGATTGACCTTTTTTTCTCTTGCTCCATCAGGCAAGGCGCCCGCTTCCCCTAGACTTGTGAGGACAAGGCCTGGGCACAGAGTGAGCAATCCTTTCTTTGCACCTGGGCAAGTGCCTGGAAGGTGTGTCATTAGCGAAGTATTAATTACCCTGAGAACCTTGAAAGGGAAAGTGCAGGCACAGGAAGGGAATGTGGGCTGGCCAGCTTCTCCCCTGGGAAAGTGCTGACTTAACCATTTGCAGGTTTCAGTTCTTAGCGCTGAGTTCACTGCAAACCGTGCTTTGGGTTCGGCTGCCCCCACTAGCCAGTGGGAACCGGAATAACAGAATAATAGAGCTGGAAGCAGGGGTGAAATCCAGCAGGTTCTGACAGGTTCTGGAGAACCGGTAGCGGAAATTTTGAGTAGTTCGGAGAACCGGTAGCGGAAATTTTGAGTAGTTCGGAGAACCGGTAGCGGAAATTTTGAGTAGTTCGGAGAACTGGTAGCGGAAATTTTGAGTAGTTCGGAGAACCGGCAAATACCACCTCTGGCTGGCCCCAGAGTGGGGAGGGAATGGGGATTTTGCAATATCCTTCCCCCAGGAGTGGGGACGGAATGGGGATTTTGCAGTATCCTTCCCCTGCCACGCCCACCAAGCCACGCCCACAGAACCGGTAGTAAAAAAAATTGGATTTCACCACTGGTTGGAAGGGACCTTGGAGGTCTTCTAGTCCAACCCCCTGCTCAAGCAGGAGAGCCTATACCATTTCAGTGTAAGGGTTGTTCAGTCTCTTCTTAAAATCCTCCAATGTTGGAGCACCCACAACTTCTGGAGACAAATTATTCCACTGATTAATTGTTCTAACTGTCAGGAAGTTTCTCCTTAGTTCTAGGTTGATTCTCTGAAGGAAAGGCCCATGGGGCTGGGATTGATGGACAAGGCAGCGTGCTGGGATCTGTACACCCTGGCCTGGCCTTGGCCTGGCCTTTCTGCTCTGGGCATTTTCATGTTTTCTAGTTAATCAATCAATCAATCAATCAATCAATCAATCAATCAGGATAGAGCTGGAAGGGACCTTGGAGGTCTTCTAATCCAGCCGCCTGCTCAAACAGGAGAACCTATACAATTTGAGACAAGAGGCTGTCCAGTCCCTTCTTAAAAACCTCCAGTGATGAAGTGCCCACAACTTCTGGAGGCAAGTCGTTCCACTGGTTAATGGTTCTCACTGTCAGGAAGTTTCTCCTTAATTCCAGGTTGCTTCTCTCCTTGATTAGTTTCTATCCGTTGCTTCTTGTCCTGCCTTCAGGTGCTTTGGAGAATTGGTTGACCCCCTCTTCTTTATGGCAGCCCCTCAAATACTGGAATACTGCTATCATCCCACCCCTAGTTCCTAAATTTGCGATTTGCTAGTCCTTAAATTTGCGATTTGGGAAATGACCTTGGAGTGTTTGCTTGTCCACCAATCATATGATGCCAAAATCAAAGCAAGGGCTTTGATTTAAGGATGCCACGGGGAAGGAAGCAGATGCTTTGAACTGTCTATCCTGAAGGTGGAGAACTTTTGCCCAGACTACAATTCAGTCTCTGGAAACCCCAAGAAGTCATTGATTGGGGTGCTGGGAATCTTGGGAGGAGACCAAATTTTGTTGTCCTCTTTGGGAGGATGTGGGGTGAATAGCCCCTCCAAGATAAAGGCAGCACCCTCTCTCCTAGAATTCTGGAATGCTTTTAAAACATGGCTTTGTCCCAAGCCCAGCCCGAGGCTAATATATTATTGTATGTGGTGTGTGTGTGTGTGTGTGTGTGTGTGTGTGTGTGTGTGTGTCAGAGGTGGGTTCCTCCTGGTTCGAACCAGTTCTATAGAACCAGTAGCAAACCAATGGTGATGTCTTGGAGCCAGTTCTGTCGGTTCCGGTCCGTGGACGCCGCCATCTTTTTTTTTTGAATTTTTTTGGGGGGATTTTTTTTTAATTTTTTACTATTTTTTTTTCTTCTGCGCATGTGCAGAAGCCGAGTCCCCGGCACTGTGCATGCACTGCCATCTTGTTTTTGGCTCTTTTTTTTTGGATTTTATTTCGAATTTTCAGCACTGCGCATGCACGCGCACACCTGCACGGCACGGCCACGCAGTGCGCAATGTGTGCGCAGCCACGTGGCGTGGGAGGAAGCGAACCGGCAGCGAGGTAAGTTAGAACCCACCCCTGGTGTGTGTGTGTGTGTGTGTGTTTGATTTGTGTTGCTTTTAAGATCATTTTAGTCTGGATGCCTGTATGATTTTAGGTTTGATCTGTTTTTATGGAATATTTTCATTTTGTACATCGCCTAGAGAAGGCAAATATATTATTGTGTGTGGTGTGTGTGTGTGTGTGTGTGTGTGTGTGTGTGTGTGTGTGTGTCAGAGGTGGGTTCCTCCTGGTTCGCACCAGTTCTATAGAACCAGTAGCAAACCAATGGTGATGTCATGGAGCCAGTTCTGTCGGTTCCGGTCCGTGGACGCCGCCATCTTTTTTTTTTGAATTTTTTTGGGGGGATTTTTTTTTAATTTTTTACTATTTTTTTTTCTTCTGCGCATGTGCAGAAGCCGAGTCCCCGGCACTGTGCATGCACTGCTATCTTGTTTTTGGCTCTTTTTTTTTGGATTTTATTTCGAATTTTCAGCACTGCGCATGCACGCGCACACCTGCACGGCACGGCCACGCAGTGCGCAATGTGTGCGCAGCCACGTGGCGTGGGAGGAAGCGAACCGGCAGCGAGGTAAGTTAGAACCCACCCCTGGTGTGTGTGTGTGTGTGTGTGTTTGATTTGTGTTGCTTTTAAGATCATTTTAGTCTGGATGCCTGTATGATTTTAGGTTTGATCTGTTTTTATGGAATATTTTCATTTTGTACATCGCCTAGAGAAGTGTTTCTCAACTTTGGCCACTTTAAGATGGGTGGACTTCAACTCCCAGAATCCCCCAGCAAGCCTTGATGAGAAACACTGGCCTGGGGAACCATCAAATTGGGAAGCTATAACAAATTTGAATGAATGAATGAATGAATGAATGAATGAATGAATGAATGAATGAATGAATGAATGAATGAATGAATGAATGAATGAATGAATGAATGAATTTAAAGGAGGGGGATTGGACCCAGAAATGTCTGGGGAGCCAACCACCCACACAAACTTTCCAACCATCCTTCTGTGATCATTATCTTCACACCTGGGGGAGATGTATTGCTGTTCTGAAATACAATAATGTGTGGCTATTATTTCTACATTGTTCTCCGCTGCGCATTCCTGTTGAATTTAGCAAGGCAGGAAGTTGTTCAGCTGGAGATGCCACTCTGATGGCTCATGCGTATAGATAGCACTTCTTAGTGTCCAAAGTGCTCCCTTTTATCTCTACCCCATCCTTGAAGCCATGAGGACTAGAAACCTGACTTGGCCATTGCCAAACTATGGAATGTACTCTCCTGCAATTTGCTTTTGGATCCTGCTCGTCTGCTTTCAAGATATTCTTCAGCAACTTTGTCCAGGACTTTTCAGTGGCATTTCTATTAAATTGAATTGTTGTGCCGATATTGAATGGCTTATATTTTACTGCAGCTGACTTGGACTGCATTATGAAAGGCAGCTCATACAGTGAAACTACAAGCCTGTGCAAAAATGTGGGCAAATCGGTGACCTCTTCTGGGGCAGCACCTGAGTGACCACTGAGTATCCTTCCATAAGGCTTGAGGAGATCCACATCTGGACAGCTGCAGGATGGGCACTGTCCAGCTGCTGCTGCTGCTGCTGCTGACCTTATGGGCAAGGAGACATTCTAGAAAGCAAGCTGAAGATTGTAAGAAAACACTCAGGGAGGAAGTAAAACAAACCTGCAAACCCCCTTTGGCTGTTGAATCACCAAGACGGGCCACTTCCTATGAGTCAGCAGGCCTACCAAAGAACATGACCTCTTTGGCTGGGCCTGGTTTTGCCCTACTAGCCTTTCCCAGAGGTAGAAGGGGGGAGGCCCAGGTCCTTCTCATCTGCATATTCTGACTTCCAAATTCCAGCTTGCAAAATGGGGACTCTAAGTAGGACAAACAGAAACAATAAGAACATGTGAAAGAGGAACAAGGAACCGAAGTTCAACAAAGTTCAGTGCCTGGGAATGGGAGTGGAGGATGGATTTCAGGGCAGGCTCACGATACGTGGATCGTGACAGGCTGGTGGTTGCAGCATAGGTAGTCCTCAATGTAACGGCCACAACTGAGCCCCGAAATTCCATTGCTAAGCCCCATTTTATGACCTTGCTTGCCCACAGTGGTTCAGTGAATCACTGCAGGTGTGAAGTTAGTTAAGTGGTTGTTAAGTGGATCTGGCGTTGACGTTGCTTGTCAGAAGGTCGCAAAAGGGGATCACATGACCCGATAACAGTCGTTAAACGAATCACCGCAGTTGTTAACTGAATCATGGGGTCATTAAGCGAATCTGGCTTCCCCCATTGACTTTGCTTGTCGGAAGCCAGCTGGGAAAGTTACAAATGTTGATCACACAACCCCAGGACAGTGCAACCGTCATAAATACCTGCCAGTTGCCAAGTATCCGAATTTTCATCACATTCTTCTTCTTCTTCTTCTTCTTCTTCTTCTTCTTCTTCTTCTTCTTCTTCTTCTTCTTCTTCTTCTTCTTCTTCTTCTTCTTCTTCTTCTTCTTCTTCTTCTTCTTCTTCTTCTTCTTCTTCTTATTATTATTATTATTATTATTATTATTATTATTATTATTATTATTAGTAGTTATTATTATTATTATTATTATTATTATTATTATTATTATTATTATTTAAATTTAAATTTCCATACCGCCCAACTCCCAAGGGACTCTGGGCGGCTTACAACAGAAATATAAAAAACATTAAAAAACATTATAAAAACATTTAAAAAACAATTTAAAAACCCATGCACACCATTCATGGCTGGATCTCGTAGGATTACAACAGCGAGATCAACGGCCCCAGGCCTGCTAGAAAAGCCAGGTCTTCACTGCTGTCCGGAAGGCCAATAGGGTGGGGGTAATCTGGATCTCAGGAGGTAGCTGGTTCCAGAGGGTTGGGGCAGCCACAGAGAAGGCCCTCCCCCGCGGGCCCACCAGCCGGCACTGTTTAGCTGACGGGACCCGGAGGAGACCAACTCTGAGAGATCTTACCGGTCGCTGGGAGCTACAGTATGTGGTAGAAGGCAGTCTCGAAGATAGCCTGGTCCTGAGCCATATAGGGCTTTAAAGGTAATAACCAACACCTTGAATTGTGCCCGAAGACCAATAGGGAGCCAGTGCAGCTCGCGGAGAATTGGTGTAATATGGGTGTACCTAGGTGTACCCATAACTGCTCGCGCAGCCGCATTCTGGACCAACTGTAGTCTCCGAACACTCTTCAAGGGTAGCCCCATTGTGGAGCGCATTGCAATAATCTAACTTTTAGGTGACAAGGGCATGGGTGACTGTGAGGAGAGCCTCTTGATCCAAGTAGGGTCGCAATTGGTGCACCATGCGAACCTGTGCAAAGGTCCCCCTAGCTACAGCTACCAAATGTTGTTCTAATTTTAGCTGTGGGTCTAGGAGGACACCCAAATGGCGAGCCCGTTCTGAGGGGGACAGTTCCCCCCCCCCGAGCCAAGGATGTACAGTCGACATAGTCTTTGGGAGGCAATACCCATAGCCACTCGGTCTTGTCTGGGTTAAGTCTGAGCCTGTTAACTCCCATCTAGACCCTCACAGCCTCCAGGCACCGGCACATCACGTCCACCGCTTCACTGAACTGACGCGGGGTGGAGATGTAC
>QLTV01003475.1:887578-898534 GCA_003457575.1 Thermophis baileyi
GATATGCATGAGTTTTAAATTGTTTATCGTTTTGTTGTTTTATAATTGTTTAAGATGTTTTATGATGCTTTCTTTTTTATGATGTTTTTTAATGTTTATTGCTGTTGTTAAGCCGCCCAGAGTCCTTTGGGAGTTGGGCGGCATACAAATATACTAAATAAATAAATAAATAAATAAACAACGAAGGGCGAAGGGTGCCAGCTAGCTGCCAGTTTTGGTGCTCTACCTTGGCCAGCTGGCTGGTTTCAAGGGCAGGAAGCTAAGCTGACTTGCCCGCCCATCATACTGTACAAAAATGCGGTTTATCGTGTAAGCAGTGAGGCGAAACCACCAGCTGTATAGTAAAGTCCTTCTTACTTGAAGATATTTTATACTTTTGCAAATATTTGAGTTTCCCCAAAGCGGATGATCCTGTCTCTTGTGGCACCATTTTTTTTCTGATTAAGGATTCAATTTTATTTTTTTTAAAGACATCAGATTCCAACCTGGCTGCAGAAAACAGTATATCTCTACTTACTTAAATAAAAAAACAAAACTCTCCCAAAGATCTGAATTGGCCTTGCAAGTAATTTGATGCTGGATATTTATCATGAATAGTGTCTACATTTTAAATTATCTGTTGCGCGTTAATATCAGAGAGATGGTGTTACAATCATGAAATTCAGGCTTGGGAACAAGGCAATTTTATTGTCCTAACACTAAGTACAGAAATTGGATAAAACAGAGAGAGTAATTGACAGGTGTCAGGATCCCAAAACCAAGAAAAACATGTTGAGGTTCTTCTAAGCATTTTCCTTCATGGTTCTTCACTTATTGGCAGAGATCTTGCCAAATTGAAGCAGCTACTTGCACCATTAAATACACTCTGAGAACACCTACAAAGGAGCTGTTTTACTCTCTTTCTCCCACACAAACTATCTTTGCTGTCTTTTGCTGCTCTGGAATGCAGCCCCTCCCTCCTGGGAATCCAGACCACATTCCACCACACCAAGGATTTGCATCTCTTCAAAGCAGGGGTGGGCAATTAATTTTCCCAAGGGGCCACATGAAAAACTGGGTCTGTGAGAAGGGCAGAACCAATCGGGCTGTGAAGGTGTGTAGGCATGCGTGCATCTATGTACATTACATTAGTTTTGAAGGCAATTGCTTCCAAAAGGAGCCGAGGTGGCGCAGTGGTTAGAGTGCAGTACTGCAGGCTACTTCAGCTGACTGTTCAGCAGTTCAGCAGTTCAAATCTCACCGGCTCAAGGTTGACTCAGCCTTCCATCCTTCCGAGGTGGGTAAAATGAGGACCCAGATTGTTGGGGGCAATATGCTGACTCTGTGAACCGCTTAGAGAGTGCTGTAAAGCACTGTAAAGCGGTATATAAGTCTAAGTGCTATTGCTATTGCTATTGCTAAAATAAAAGCAATCCACGCAGGCTGGATAGGGAGAACCAGAGGGCTGGATGTGGCCTGAGGGCTATAAAATGACCAGGTCTGCTTTAAAAGGATGCTTAACTTCCAAATTCAACTTCACCAGAATGGCACTGTTTCGAAGCAGTTTTGTGAGATGATGTGGTTTCCTGCAATGAAAGGAAGGAAAGGACTTTGTGCAAAATATGTTTCTGCCTAACAGAAGAGGTAGAACAGGTGTTTTGCATGGAGAGCATCATCTCTGTACTAGGTGGTGTCCACTACTGGCACGATGTGAAGAGGCAAATGGCATGTTCTTTCCACCACAGTAATAATTTTGGGACACAACCTGGTATTCACACTGAAATACGCCTATTTATTTCATTTATTGGTCGCCCAACTCCAATGGATTCCTGTAGACATAGTTGCATCCACGGCCAATTTATGTATTTATTTATTCTTTATTTATTCTTTATTGGCCAAGTGTGATTGGACACACAAGGAATTTGTCTTTGGTGCATAAGCTCTCAGTGTACATAAAAAAATACATTCATTAAGAATAAGAGAGCTAATCAGAACTTCCTAGGTGTGGAATAGGCTGTATGGCTTGGTCTGCTGGCTAGAAAGAATGGGTATTCTCTAGAAATGTGGGCCAACACCCAGAATTCTTAGCATTGGCATGGTTGACTGGGAAATTCCAGACAGTTGGAGGGTACCCCAACTTTATAAGGCACTTTAGAAGAGACATGGCATTCCGTGGAGTGGATAGGAGTGGATAGATCTCTCTGTCCAAGTGTTCTGTAGCTTCAATAAAACACCAGAATAAGGGTCCAAAATTTGGCAGGGGGGCAATTAGGCACTTTTGTGGGAATTTTGGCCAAATGGCTTACAGAATACCAATAGCAATAGCATTTAGGCTTATATACCGCTTCACAGTGCTTTACAGCCCTCTCTAAGCGGTTTACAGAGTCAGCATCTTGCTCCCAACAATCTGGGTCCTCATTTTATCGACTTCGGAAGGTTGGAAGGCTGAGTCAACCTTGAGCCGGTCAGGATCGAACTCCTGGCAGTGAGCTGAATTAGCCTGCAATACTGCGTTCTAACCACTGTGCCACCACGGCTCCACCGAAGGAGGGCTTTCCCCCAGAGAATGGCCAATTCTTTACAATTGCCCATTGTCCGAAAGAATTGCCCATTGCGGGACACAAAACTTCTCATTTCCTGAAAGGCAAGCAAACGCAACTAAAAAGAGAAATGACATTTGAATGCATTTTGTTAAAAAAAAAAAATGAAGAGAGATGGGGAAATTGTCCCACGCCAAAAGGGGTGCCTGCAGATCAGGAGTGAAATCCAGCAGGTTCTGACAGGTTCTAGAGAACCAGTAGCGGAAATTTTGAGTAGTTCGGAAAACCGGTGGAAATTTTGAGTAGTTCGGAGAACCGGCAAATACCACCTCTGGCTGGCCCCAGAGTGGGGTGGGAATGGAGATTTTGCAATATCCTTCCCCCAGGAGTGGGGAGGGAATGGGGATTTTGCAGTATCCTTCTCCTGGAGTGGGGAGGGAATGGAGATTTTGCAATATCCTTCCCCCAGGAGTGGGGAGGGAATGGGGATTTTGCAGTATCCTTCTCCTGGAGTGGGGAGGGAATGGAGATTTTGCAGTATCCTTCCCCTGCCACGCCCACCAAGCCACATCCACCAAGCAACACCACGCCCACCATGCCATGCCCACAGAACCGGTAGTAAAAAAAATTGGATTTCACCACTGCTGCAGATCTGTACAGCTCATAAGCACCATGTGGAGGAATTTAGTATCAAAAGATCCATTGGGCCGAGATAGATTCAGGGTAGCGTGAAAGCTGGATTTTCATTGCAAGCATCAGATATAGAATCATTCACGAGATCAAAAGAGCAAAGTTCTTGTCTACAGAGTTTTCTTTCTCTAAGCCCCAAAGAGAGGGCAAGGTAGGGAAGTGGGTTTGGACCAATACAGTAGTCCTTGACTTACAACCATTTGTTTAGTGACCAGTTAAAATCACAAAGGCACTGAAAAGGTGACTTATAATTAGTATTTGTATTTACAACTCTTGCAGCATTCCCTATGGTCACGAGATCAAAACTTGTGTGCTTGTCAACCGGCATGTATATAATTAGATGGTTGCAATGACCCAGGGTTGTGTGATGGGACCAGGGGTGGGTTCTAACTTATCTCGCTGCCGGTTCACTTCCTCCCGTGCCGCGTGGACGCACGCACGCTTTGCGCACACGTGCACGCGCAGTGCCAAATAAATAAAAAAATTTCCCCCCCAAAAAAGCTGAAAACAAGATGGCGACGCATGTGCAGTGCCGGAAACCCGGCTTCTGCGCATGCGCAGAAGAAAAAAAATTTAAAAATTCCAAAATAATTAAAAAATAATAATTCCAAAAAAAAGATGGCGGTGCGTGACGTCACCAGTGACGTCACCAGCGGGTCGCTACCGGTTCGGGCGAACCGGTCCGAACAGGGAGGAACCCACCTCTGGATGGGACCTTCATGGGAACCTTCATTTGTGACCTTCCTATCCAGTTTCCAACAAACTAAGTTAATGGTTAGAAGCTGGATTCTCTTAACGACGGCACGATTCAGTTAATTGCAGTGTTTTGCTTAACAACCATGGCACAAGATTGTAAAATCAGGCATGATTCACTTAGCAACTGTCTTGCTTAAGCAATGGATATTCTGGTCCCAAGTGTGTTTGTAAGTTGAGGACTACCCGTGCTGGATAACCAAATTCACGGCAAAGATGGAGGAGTCAGAGTTGGCTCCATAAGCTTTCTTGGGGATGGTAGAGAAACGAGGAAAGGGATAAATGCATAATTCGTATTTATCAGCGCCTTGTCAGGCGATCCCAAACATTTGCGGTTGGATGGAAATTATATCTATCACTCCCACACAAAGCATTAACATTCGCAGCAAATTCGTCCAGCAGGCTGCCCATTTTTGCCCTGATCCTCAAACCTTACCGGGTCCTACAAGACACAAAAGAAAGGAACAAAGCCCCCCGCCCCGTTGCTAAATCACAGTTGAATTACGAAGATGCTAGGCCGCCGGTTGCCATGGTAACTGTTCAAGGGTTATGATTACCGTGGCTCCCAAGGATACTCCCATTGGGGAACTCTCATTTGCCTACGGGGCAGGCTACACCAGTGCCTTGCAGGCCGCAAAAGCCATCCGGGTTTTTGTGCAGATATTGCTGGTGGCAATCTTCGGCGTAGTAGAATCTGCCAGCCTCCTGAATCTCAGTCGTTATTGGTCCCAATTGCTTCTTAGCCAACTCCTGCCAAAGTGGAGACAGAAATGCGTTTCAAGGAAAGGACAGTCTGAAATCTTGTCTCCCTGCAGGGTCATGAAAGGAACGATCAACTATGCTTAAGTTTTTTACTTCGAGGTCAGAGGTCTCCAACCTTGGCAACTTTAAGACTTGTGGACTTCAACTCCCAGAATTCCTCAGCCAGCTCTCTCCAACCTTGGCAGCTTTAAGACTTGTGGACATCAACCCCCAGAATTCCTCAGCCAGCTCTCTCCAACCTTGGCAGCTTTAAGACTTGTGGACTTCAACTCCCAGAATTCCTCAGCCAGCTTTGCTGGCTGAGGAACTCTGGGAGTTGAAGTCCACTAGTCTTAAAGTTGCCAAGGTTGGAGACCCCTGTTCTAGGTTACAAATAAAAGAAAATATTTGTAGCTCAGGATTGAAAGGAAGGATCCTTCGTGCTCTCTGAACTTGAATGTTTTCTTGCAGACGTTTCATTACCAAACTAGGTAACATCATCAGTGCTAGCATTCCATTCCCCACCATCCAATCAGAGCTGAAGAAGCTTCTTGGATGAGAAGCGAAACGTCTTAAAAAAAAAAAAACACCAGAAAGTCCAGTTGCCTCTTGAAAAAGCATCTTTGGAACAACTATGACCTGGATGACTGAGAATCTCCATACACATCTGCAAGAAAACAACCAAGCTCAGAGAGCACTAAGGATTCTTGTAGCTTATCTTCACTCACCTTCCTCTCTGCTTGCCAAATGTGGCTTCTAGATAAGAGCCTCGGTATGCTAGACCCCTTTTATGACACCGAGACAAGGAAGATTGTTTAATTTACGTTTTATTTGAAATATTTCAATTTAAAAGGATTATTTTATTGATCTCACCAGTGAGAGAACCTGGAAAAAATGGCTTACGTTTACTTTTAAGAGTTAGCGCAACGAAGAACTTGAAAGTTCCCCCTCCTCCTTGCAATATCCAATTCATGTTGGAATTTCAGTGTTGGGGAAGAGAATTAATGTTTTTTAAGAAGAGCCGGCACTCTTAAAGAGAAATCATGTTTTTGGTCCTTGTGGCACTGACTATTGGCTAGGAAAAGTGTGAGCTGCAATCAAAGGTACTGCAGGGCAGGAAGGATTTTCACAGTGCTTCGGGAATGGAGTGGCTGGCTCTGGAATTCTGGGAGTTGAAGTCCACAAGTCATAAAAGGGCCATTGTTCCCCACCTCTGTCCTAAGGTTTTGGTATGTTTTAATAGTTTTTAAGGAATCTTTCTGACTTGAAACATGACAAGATGACTGCCCAGAAGGATTGCCACAGCCTATGTGGCCACTTGAGGGCCCCCAAGATCCCTGGCTATTTACAGAGTTCCTTCATCCAAAGCTTTCAGGTTGTTTCAGTAAGATGTATTCATTCACAAGTTCAGAAGGATAGAGAGAGAAAATGATAAGAATGGGGTGGGTAGCATGATGAAACCAGTTCGGACCGGCTCTATAGAACCGGTAGCGGGAATTCCCCCCCGCTCGCCAAACTGGCAGCGATGACCGGCTGGACACGCCCCCGAACCGGCTCTCTCTTTGTTTTTTGCTTCTGTGCAGGCGCAGAAGCTGTTTTTTGCTTCTGCGCATGCGCAGAAGCTGGGTTTTTAGCACCCCGCATGCGCACGGCGCACCCGCGTGGCACGCAAGGTGCACGCACCCACGCAGTGTGCAAGGAAGCGAACTGGCAGCGAGGTAAGCCAGAACCCACCCCTGAATCAAACCAGGGGTGGGCTGCTGGGAGTTCGCAGGGGTTCGGGAGAACCTCTAGCTAAGATTCTGTGCAGTTCAGAGAACCCCCAAATCCCACTACTGGCTGGCCCCACCCACCCCACCCCGCCTCTCCCAGGAGTTCCCACGCAGCCCGTTTTGGATGCAGGTAAGTACAGGGCGTGCGCGGAGGCTCAGGAAGGGTGAAAAACGGGCCTACCGGAATTTCGGGAAGACCGGAAACGGACCTGTTTCCAGCCTCCAGAGGGCCTCCGGAGCCTGGGGAGGCCGTTTTCGCCCTCCCGGAGGCTCGAGGAAAGCCTCCAGAGCCCGGGGAGGGCAAAAATGCCCCCCTGCCATGGTGCAGGAGGCCGACTAGGCCACGCCCACCATGTCCACGCCCACCCAGCAACTGGGCAGAGAACCCCTTGCTAAAAATTTTGAAGCCCACCCCTGAATGAAACACTATTAATTGTTGCTGATACTGATAATTGACTGCTAGCTGCAGTTCGACAGTTCAAATCTCACCGGCTCAAGGTTGACTCAGTCTTCCATCCTTCCGAGGTGGGTAAAATGAGGACCCAAATTGTTGGGGGCAATATGCTGACTCTGTAAACCGCTTAGAGAGGGCTGTAAAGCACTATGAAGGGGTATATAAGTCTAAGTGCTATTGCTATTGCTATGATCCTGACTTCTACCAACAATACCAACCCTTCAGAAATCTGCAATCCATGCATCTGGATGTTCACATCATCTCCTTTTAATGTGACCTACCATACTCTACAGGTAGTCCTCGGCATACGACCACAATTGAGCCCAAAATTTCTGTTGCTAAGCGAGACAGTTGTTAAGTCAGCTTTGCTCCATTTTACGACCTTTCTTGCCACAGTTGTTAAGTGAATCACTGCTCTTGTTAAATCAGTAACACAGTTGTTAAGGGAATCTTTGTTGGTCAGAAGGTCGCAAAAGTGGGATCACATGATCCCCAAGACACTGCAACTCTCATAAATATGAACCAATGGCCAAGCAGCCGCAGTTTGATCACATGACCATGGGGATGCTGCAATGGTTGTAAATGTGAAAAATGATCATAATTCATTTTCTTCGGTGCCGTTGTAATCTGTATCTAAGACAGATACTTCTAAAAATGGCTTTTATCTTGCAATCTCCAAGAATCACCTTGCAATCTCCAAGGATTTTAGGAAGGGCAGGGGCAGACATCACTTTCTATTGACATGATAGCAGTGTTCCAATATCTCAAGGGTTGCCACAAAGAAGAGGGAGTCAAGCTATTTTCCAAAGCACCTGAGGGCAGGACAGGAAGCAACGGATGGAAACTAATCAAGGAGAGAAGCAACCTAGAACTAAGGAGGAATTTCCTGACAGTGAGAACAATTGATCAGTGGAATGACTTGGCTCCAGAAGTTGTAAATGCTCCAACACTGGAAGTTTTTAAGAAGAGATTGGAGAGCCATTTGTCTGAAATGGTACAGGGTTTCCTGCCTGAGCAGGGGGCTGGACTAGAAGACCTCCACAGTCCCTTCCAACTCTGTTATTCTGTTAAGTAGCTCTTCCCTGGTCTATTTATAGGTCATAAGTCACTTTTTTCAGTGCCATTGTAACTTTGAACAGTGACTAAATGAACTGTTGTAAGTCAAGGACTACCTCTATCTTGCCAATGTCTATGCAGCTAGGGATGATGGAAATTGAGGTCCAAAATATCTGGAAGCATTAAGTTTTTAAAGCATTAAAGCACCCGAAGGCAGGACAAGAAGCAATGGGTGGAAATTAATCAAGGAGAGAAGCAACTAAGAAGGAGAAATTTCCTGACAGTTGGAACAATTAATCAATGGAACGACTTGGCTCCAGAAGTTGTGAATGCTCCAACACTGGAAGTTTTTAAGAAGAGATTGGACAACCATTTGTCTGAAATGGTACAGGGTTTCCTGCCTGAGCAGGGGGTTGGACTAGAAGACCTCCAAGCTCCCTTCCGACTCTGTTATGCTGTTATTCTACTTAAGCAGTTCCACACTGCTTCTTCTACCGTTTCTCTAAAGTTTCACCACCTTGGCAATCTGAAGACATATGGACTTGAATTCT
Organism: Thermophis baileyi; assembly: GCA_003457575.1. Lineage (NCBI taxonomy): Eukaryota > Metazoa > Chordata > Lepidosauria > Squamata > Dipsadidae > Thermophis > Thermophis baileyi. Next base: position 896,115 of record QLTV01003475.1, read on the forward strand.
CAGGATTCCCCAGCCATTTTCAGGAGAGAAATACACCAAAACTGTCATGTAAAATAGACTTTACATCTTTTCCTTTGGGCTCTAATACTATTCTGTATTGATGTCTTCCCATCTTCACTTCAGAACTGTTGTGTGGGGGAAGAGCCTATTACTTGGGCAACAGCAAACCATTTTTTCATTACAGCCCATGAACGAAACGCTCGGAGACTTAGATGAACTTTGGCAGCTAGTCCCCTGTTAGCCCTTCCAGGCAGTCTTGACGAGAAGCACAACTGGGAATGTTGGCTCTTTTATTGCAAGGTTACATAAACAGACTCTTGCAAGACTGAACCTATTTCTCCCTTCCTTTCCTTCTAACTCTCCAGAAAACTAAGGAAATGTTTTCCCCACCCTCCCTCTTTTTGTGAGCTGAGATATCTTTTACACATATCTTTTGTCCAGTCTACAGTTCTCCTGTCTCCCAAGGCCATTTCCACATACCATTAAATCCCCCCATCTCTTAAATGCATGGCTTCCCTGGGTCTTCCCTGGACAGGGACAGAAGGCTAAATACCATTTCTCTCCATCCATCAAAGGTCTAGACCAGGGGTCTCCAACCTTGGCAACTTTAAGACTTGTGGACTTCAACTCCCAGAATTCCTCAGCCAGCTGGGAGTTGAAGTCCACAAGTCTTAAAGTTGCCAAGGTTGGAGACCCCTGGTCTAGAACATGCCCACTCTGGTCTGCGGAAAAACCTCTCTCCACAGAACCCCCCAAAAGGTTGGGAGCCGCTGGTCTAGAAAGGCGCAGCCACAAAAATGCCATCCAGTGTCTCTGCTTCCATAGGATGAGTTTAGTAGAGACTGGTGGGGCCCTCCCACCTCCTTCTCCCTTTGTCATCTGCCCCTACCAGGTGGAAATGATTTTAACTCCTCTCCCGAGGAATAGTGGGGAGGCAGAGGCAGAAAGAGGGGATGATTTACAATCATCCGTTTAGCATCCATTCCAAGTTAGAACAGCATTGGAAAAAAGTGATTTATTACGACCAGTATTTTCACTTAAAGCCATTGCAGCATCCCCATGGTCATGTGATCAAAACTGGGGTGCTTGGCAACCAGCATGCATTTACGACAATTGCAGCATCCCAGGGTCATGTGATCGCCATCGGCAACTTTCCCAGCTGGCTTCCAACAAGCAAAGTGTCAGGGTTCCAAGTAACAGACCCAACGCAATCAAAACTCCTGAGGCCTAGGAGTTCCTCAAAGTACAGATTTATTAGGCATGTCATATTGGCACATCTGGTGAAAACCCGACTCTAAAGGTCCCGTGGTTTTCCCCATGGTTTTTCCCCCCCCAAATAAAAGGGCAAATTTCTTTCCCCCCCCCCCCAAATCCCCATGTCCATCACATGGTCCAATCCTTTTTGTCCTACCTATCAATGACTACTTTGGCTTCAACCACAACAATACACGAGCACACAATAGATACAAACTTAATGTAAACCGCTCCAAACTCGATTGCAGAAAATACGACTTCAGCAACAGAGTGGTCAATGCCTGGAATGCGCTACCCGACTCTGTGGTTACTTCCCCAAACCCCCAAAACTTTAACCTTAGACCAGTGATGGCTAACCTTTTTGCTGTCGTGTGCCAAAAGCGTGGGGAGTGTGGGGGGGTCGCGCACACATGTGCCCATACCCATAATTCAATGCGCCCCACCCCCCGCGCATGCGCACGTGACCCCCACGCTCCCCCCACGCTTTTGGCACGCGATGGCACGGTGGGCCCGTTTTTCGCCCTCCCCAGGCTCCAGAGGCTTTCTAGGAGCCTGGGGAAGGTGAAAACAGCCTCCCCCCGCCCCGGAGGCCCTCCGGAGGCCAGAAATGGCCCGTTTGCCAACTTCTGGTAGGACCGGAAGGCCAGTTTTTCACTCTCCCCAGGCTCCAGAGGTTTTCCTGGAGGCTGGGGAGGACGAAAACAGCCTCCCCCACCCCCCAGACGCCCTCCGGAGGCCAGAAACACCCTCCCAGAGCCTCCGCGTGAGCCCTTTACTTACCTCAAAATGGGCCACTGGAGACTCCTGGGAGGGGAGGGGGCGTGGCCAGCCAAAAATCAGCTGGCCAGCACGCGCATGCACGCTGGAGCTGATCTACAGCAATGGCTCCAGTGCCGGCAGATATGGCTCCACGTGCCACCTGTGGCACACGTGCCATAGGTTCACCATCACGGCCTTAGACTGTCTACTGTTGACCTCACCCCATTCCTAAGAGGTCTGTAAGGGGCGTGCATAAGTGCACCATCGTGCCTACCATCCCTGTCCTAATGTCCCCATTTATTTGTATCCATTTCATGTATCCATTAACATGTTTATACTTATATCTGTTATCTTATACATGCTTGACAAATTAAATAAATAAATAAATAAATAAATAAATAAATAAA
>QLTV01003475.1:913200-926269 GCA_003457575.1 Thermophis baileyi
CCAATGGGGGGGGGCCGGGTGGGTGGGGGTGGCCAACTGGGTGGGCATGGTCAGCTTGACGCCACTCACTGGGTGTGGCTGACTGGGTGGGCGTGGCCAACTTGACGCCACTCCCCAAACTTCTGCCATGTTTCCTCTTCGCACTGGGTAGACCGGTCCGAAGCGACATGGGTAGACCGGGCTGAAGCGATGTGGGCTGGCCCCTTACATTTTCCAGGATGGCCCCGTGGACTGGATCCAACCACATCGCGGGCCAGATTCGGCCCGCGGGCCTTGTGTTTGACACCCCTGCTCTAAATGAATAATTGTAAGACAAGAACTGTTTGTATTTTGCTTGACCTACAGAACCTGACCCTGCATGCGCGCACACACACACATATAGATATAGATATATATTTGGGGATCCAGCATCTGCGTATTAGGAGAATTACAGTCCTAGACAGCTTGGCAGACAAGATTGGCCGAGAGTCCAGAGCACTTTAGGGCATTAGAGATTAAGAGCTATACTATTTTCTTTAAGCATAAGTAGCAGCTCCTGTAAAAATGAAGGTTGTCTGAAAATATGGCGTGCAAAGAACAATACCTTCCTGGCATAATTAGATTGCCACTTCAAACCTCTGTTGGTTAATGAGCCCCTACAAGAAAAAGCTGAAGGCATTAAGATATGTTTAGCCTTAAAAAGAGATTATTAAGAGGCAACATGTTAGCGAAAATATCTGAAGTATTGTCCTCCTCTAACAAGACTCCAGAGCATTGAATTCAAATCCCATGGGAAATGAAGAAGAAAAGGGTTTTGACTTACCTCTTATAAAGACTTCTTAACATCCAAACAATTCAGCGGTGAACCAGTTTGGTGCCTTGGTTAAAGGCACCAGGCTAGAAACTGGGAGTCTGTGAGTTCTAGTCCTCCTTTAGGCACCCAAGCCATCTGGATGGCTTTGAACCAGTCCCTCTCTCTCAGCCCTAGCTAGGAAGAATATTTCTAAGAAATGTCACTAAGAAAATCGCACAGACTTGAGTAAGTATTGATTCAGACACACACATACAGAGAAACAAGCTGATTAAAAATAAATTTATGTATTTCAGGGGGAAAACTAGTTATATTTGAATTTAACTGGGACATGAGCAGGATTGATTTGTCATGCAAACTCATAACCTACTTAATTGTGGGCTTGAGGGGTTCAGTGGAACCCCTGGAAGAGCTCTATGTTGTTTTAAATTAAACTACTCTTCCCTGGTCAACCATGTCAATTCACTGTAACAGCATTGCCAAAAAGGCATTAAGAATTGTTAACCTAATTTTGTGAAGCTTCTTCCCCGGCAACATTGTATTGCTAACTAGGGCATACAAAACCTTTGCCAGACCAATTCTTGAATACAGCTCGTCTGCCTGGAATCCACACTGTATATCGGACATTAATACAATTGAGCGGGTCCAGAGGTATTTCACGAGAAGAGTACTCCACTCCTCTACTCACAATAGAATCCCTTATGCCACAAGGCTTGAAATCTTGGGCTTGGACAACCTAGAACTATGCCGACTACGGTCTGATCTAAGCATAGTACACAAAATTGTCCGCTACAATGTCTTACCTGTCAACGACTTCTTCAGCTTCAACCTCAATAATACATGGGCAAACAATCGATACAAACTCAAGGTAAACCGCTCCAAACTCGATTGCAGAAAATACGACTTCAGCAACAGAGTGGTCAACGCCTGGAATGCTCTACCCGACTCCATTGTTACATCCTCTAACCCCCACAGCTTCAACCTTAAACTGTCTACCGTGGACCTCAGCCCATTCCTAAGAGGTCTGTAAAGGGGGCGTGCATAAGCGCACCAGCGTGCCTACCGTCTCTGTCCTACTGTCCCCATTTATTTGTATTCATTTCCTTCATTCATGTCCATGTTCATATTTATACCTGCTATCTTGTACATGTTTGACAAACTAATAAATAAATAAATAGATGTTGGTCAAATATGGAAGAGAGAGTTAACTTCTTCCTGCTGGCAGAGAAATGTAGATACAGAGCAATCCTGCAAAAATGGGGCTTTTCTAGGAATCCTGCCTCTACTATTACTTTTTATCCCTACCCCTCTGGCTGCATGGGAGGACTGAACATTGGAGAAGTAAGGTGGGTGAAGGAAACTTTGTGTTGCTGGTGACAGTTGAATCATTGTAAATGCTTAACCCTGACAATTAAAATACTGTGGCAGTTGAGATCCTAACAAAGATTTTCCACTTGCTTGGGACAGCTGTGATCATGCATCCCCAGTCCATGAAGTTATTTTCTGCAGAAGAACTGCTAACTGGGTCAGCTGTGGGATGAGAAGATAGTCACCATAACTATATAGTTTAGCTCCTAACTCTAACAATTAATCTTATGAACGAACTCCAGGTTTAGGAATATAATTAGGCCATCCTAACGGAACTACAGGGACGCGATGGCTCAGTGGCTAAGATGCTGAGCTTGTTGATCAGAAAGGTCGGCAGTTCGGCGGTTCGAATCCCTAGTGCCGCGTAACAGAGTGAGCTCCCGTTACTTGTCCCAGCTTCTGCCAACCTAGCAGTTCGAAAGCACGTAAAAAATGCAAGTAGAAAAAATAGGGACCACCTTTGGTGGGAAGGTAACAGCATTCCGTGCGCCTTCGGCGTTTAGTCATGCCGGCCACATGACCACGGAGACGTCATTGGACAGCGCTGGCTCTTCGGCTTTGAAATGGAGATGAGCACCGCCCCCTAGAGTTGGGAACGACTAGCACATATGTGCGAGGTGAACCTTTACCTTTACCTTTAATGGAACTACAACCCAGTTGTGGCGCACACATTTTCCATGAAGAAAGTTCCAGGTTTCAATTGTGACATCTCCGATTAAGAGCTCTTAGATGGAAAGCCAGGGCGCGCAATGGCTAAAGGGTTAAAGATGCTGAGTTTACCAGTTAGAAAGCTGACCGCCTGGGTTTGAGACCCGAACGCTGTGTGATGGAGTGAGTTCCCATTACTTGCCTCAGCTCCTGCCCACCTAGCAGTTTGAAAGCATACCAATGCAAGTAGATAAATAGGTACCACTTTGGTGAGAAGGTAACAGTGTTCCGTGCGCCTTGGTGTATAGTCATGCTGGCCACATGACCATGGAAGTGTCTTTGGACAACACTGACTCCCTCGGCTAAGAAATGAAGATGAGCACCACTCCCTAAAGTCAGACACGACTGCACAGGGGAAACCTTTATCTTTACCTTTACCTTTAGATGGGAATTCATAGCTAGGAACCTAAGCCTTACAAAGTTAATGCCAATAAGAGTCAACCTTAATCATATAAATAGCAGCACCATAGGCCAAGACCTCAATCTCCTGTCCCCATCTATCCATAATTCTCCTATACCTGTTCATACATTGCCTTAGATCTTAATGCAGATTCCAGTTGTTCTGTTCCGATAGTGTAGATGGCCGAGCGATACTGTGTGCCAAAGTCTTCGTACTGCTTCATTCCTGGGGGAGGGGAGGGGAAATGAGACCACAACAATGCATGTTATCAGACAGAAGATGACCAAACTGATTCATATCGTTGAGTCTTCTTCGTCACACTTCAACCTTGGTAATAAACAGTTGCAGGGGAAAAAGTGTCATCCTTGGGTATTTCCATTTTATCCATTTCATTAATGGAGACAGAAAATGTAGTGCTACCCTGTTTCCTCCAAAATAAGACATCCCCTGATAATAAGCCCAATCGGGCTTTTGATTGCATAGCAATAAGGCCAAGCGCTTATTTCAGGGTTCAAAAAAATATAAGACAGGGTCTTATTTTCGGGGAAACACAGTAGAAGATAGATCAGTGGTCTGACTCCATAGAAAGTAACTTTTTTTTCATTCTGAGGTCCCTCCTGAATTTAGGGACTAGGATGTCAAAGATCATCTAATTTTGATTTTGGTATCCATAGCCAATATTTCTTTCCTGGGAAAATATCCATGACCACTAAACTCAGAATGGCAATGTACAAAGTGGCAATATATGTAGTTCATATACAGTATCTGCTAGATAAGTATGACTTCAGCAAAAATTCAAAATTTTGTCTAAGAGTTAAATATGAAAGACAAAAGATATCCTATGACATTTACAGATGAAACCATTCTGGATCAATAAACTCTTGAATTTGCTGAACCCTGATCCAGAAAATGTTCCCTGATAATAAGATACTGCAGGACTTCACTGCTTTGTTCCAGGGGTGGGTTCTAACTTACCTTGGTGCTGGTTCGCTTCCTCCCGCGCCACGTGGCCGTGCCTCATGGGTGCGTGTGTGCTTTGCGTGTGCGCGCATGCGCAGTGCTGAAAAATCCAAAAAAAAATCAAAAAAAAAAAGCCGAAAACAAGATGGTGACCCATGCGCAGTGCCAGAAACCTGGCTTCTGCGCATACGCAGAAGAAAAAAACAACAACAAAAATTATTTTCAAAAAAAAATTATTTTCAAAAAAAAAATTCAAAAAAAAAAGATGGCAGTGTCCACGGACCGGCACCGACCGAACCAGCTCCGTGACGACACTAGCGGGTTGCTACCGGTTCGGGTGAACCGGTCCAAACCGGGAGGAACCCACCTCTGCTTTGTTCACTGCAAAAGGTGAACATTTCACAAGGAATCTGTACCTTACAATAACATGCAAAAGCTTTTCCTTCAAGAGCAAATATAAAATACAGGTAGTCCTCAACTTTCAACATTCATTTAGCGACCATTCAAAGTTACAATGGCCTATTGCAGCATCCCCATGGTCAGGTGATCAAAATTCAGATGCTTGGCAACTGACTCATATTTACAACTGTTGTAGTGTCCAAGGGTCCTATGATCATCTTTTGCGACCTTCTGATAAGCAAAGTTAATAAGGGAGCCAGATTCACTAAACAACCCTGTGACTAATTTAACAACTGCAGCGCTTCACTTAACAACTGTGGCAAGAAAGGTCATTAAAATGGAGCAAAATACTCACTTAACAACTATCTCACTTAGCAATGGAAATGTTGGGCTCAATTGTGGTCGTAAGTCAAGGACTAACATGTAAAATGTGAATCACACTGATGCAATAGAAGAGGTAGTATTATAACCACCACCATCGTTCACTCAGAAGCCCAGATGGTCCATACTCAGAGCACTGCAACCCAAGAGCCCTTTACTATCAGTGAAAGAGTCCTAAATCTTAGCAATAGCAATAGCACTTAGACTTACATAACGCTTCACAGTGCTTTACAGCCCTCTCTAAGTGGTTTACAGAGTCAGCCTATTGCCCCCAACAATCTGGGTCCTCATTTTACCCACCTCGGAAGGATGGAAGGCTGAGTCAACCTTGAGCCTGGTGAGATTCGAATTGCCAAATTGCAGGCAGCCGGCAGTCAGCAGAAGTAGCCTGCAATACTACATTCTAACCACTGCGCCACCGTGGTTCTTAATCCCGATTTGAGGGCAGCAATGGAAAAAGCCTGCCTGAAGAGGGGCTCTTAGTAAGAAGGACAGGGCTGCCTGCCAATAGTGGTATGGCTAGAGAAGTGGGCAGCCATAAGTGGGTGAGAGGATGGGTTTCTCTTTTCCCTTCTCAACCAGCTGGATGCCAGGGAAGGAACAGACATCTCCTGTCAGTGATCAGAACTGATGGCTTATAATATGCAGTTCAGTGGTGAGAAAAGTAAGGACCTGAAAACACAGGGACAAGTAAGTGGTACCTGTCAACGGTCCGACTAGTGGACCCAAAAGAAGTAAATACTCTTGGGAGCTTTGTCTTCTCAAAAGTATAACTTTATTGGACACACCATCTCGGAACTGCAGAAGCAAAACCAGCTCTGGTTTCCCCACGCCAACCCTCACTTAGTTAAGCAATAGATTCCCTTTCTCTCCATCCCTGGCTATTCACATTCTCCAATCCCTTTTGCTATGGGAACAGTCCATGTCTCCGTCTTACATCTGCAGTAGTGACCTTGGCGAGGTTCGGCTCTCCCAGTCCGTAGATGAAAGCTTAGCATTCCATTCCCCCCCCCTCCTCCCAATTGAATGGTAAGCTGAAAAGTGATAGAAGCTCAGAAGAAGGAAAGCAATTCAATCCTAACATGCCGCCCCCCAGGAGGAAGGGTAGACCTAGGAAAAATATCAAACACAGATTAACACTGTTACTCAAGAACCTACTGCTTCAACTGAGAGAGAAATCTAAGTGTCCAGGTGGACCGCCACTTCAGTATGAACCAGCAACGTACTGCAGATGCCAAAAAACCCCAATGCCATCCTGGTCTGCGGGATAACATCAAGATCATGAGAAGTGATGGCACCACTTTACACCACACTGGTAAGACCACACTTGCAATAACACATCCAGTTCTAGTCACAATACAAAAAAGATATTGAGATCCTGGAAAGTGTGCAGAGAAGAGCAACAAAGATGATAAAGAGTCTGGAGGCTAAATTGTATGATGAACAGTTGAGGGAGCTAGGTATGTCTAGACCAGGGGTGTCAAACTCAAGGCCCGGGGGCCAGATCCGGCCCACGGGATGCTTAGATCTGGCCCTCAGGGCCACCTGGAAACAGTGAAGGACCAGCCTCCTGTGCCTCTGCCAGCGAAAATGGAACTTGCGAGGGCCCCGGGCAGCCCTCCGGAGCTCCATTTTCACTGACAGAGTCGCAGCTGAAAACAGAGCTTGTGAGCCCGTTTTCGCTGGCAGAACACTCAGGCCACCACAGGCACCCCTGACATGAGTGACGTCGAGCTGGCCACGCCCACCCTGGCCACGCCCATCCCGGCCCCCCGAGGTCAAACACAGCCCTGATGCGGCCCTCAATGAAATCGAGTTTGACTATCAAAAAGAAGGACTACGGGGGGACATGCTAACTGTCTTCCAATAGTTGAGGGGTTGTCACAAAGAAGAGGGGAGTGACTTATTCTCCAAAGTACCAGAGGGCAGAGCAAGAAATAATTGGTGGAAGCTTGTTAAAAAAAGATCCAACCTAGAAGTAAGGAGAATTTTTCTGACAGCGAGAACAATTAACCAGTAGAATAGCTTGCCTCCTAGGGCTGTAGGTGCTCCATCACTGGAGGTTTTCAAAAATAGACTAGACAGCCATTTGAGTGGGATGGTGTAACTTCCTGCCTTGAACGGGGGGGTTGGACTAGAACAGGGGTCACCAACCTTTTGGACCTCAGGGACCACTAAATTCATAATTTTAAATTCCGCGGACCCCTAATACGATCTGCCTAATGACCGGCTGGGTGGGCGTGGCTAGGTGGTCATGTGACTGGGTGGGCATGGCCAACTCGATGTCACTCATGTCAAGGGGCGCCTCACCAGCCTCTACTCACCCCTCCCCTCCTACCCACTCCTCGCCTGCCCGCCCGGGCTCCTTAGGGCCCCAACAGGAAGCAGTTGTTGGGGCTAAGCAGCCACCATGAGAAAGAGTTGGCAAAACAGCTGGTTCAAATTGGATCTGACCAAGAAGGAGGCTCAGCAAAAGCACCTTACTGAGGACTACGAGCATAGGCTTTCCAAGCAGAGGGAAGACCTGCAGGAGTGCAAGGCCAGGTACCGGCACTTGGAGGCTCAGCAGGCTGAGTTGCTCAGCCAGTTCCAGGCCATGATGCAGTCCCACTGGAACAAGGCCCTCTGGCTCTTCGCCACCAGTGACACTTCCCTCCAGCCTTCGCCCAAAGCCCCACACCAGGAGGCTGAAGCAGACCCCAAGTCGGAATTTCTCCCCCCCCTCCGACCCACACAAAAAGACCCCGAAGGGGGAGACTCTCTGCAGCAACACAAATGTTCATTGCACGTATCCAGCCCAGGGGCCATAGTTTGAGGATCCCTGATTTAGTGCAATATAAAAAATGCAAATATTTTTTCTGCGGACCACCAAAATTTTCTCGCGGACCACCAGTGGTCCACAGACCACCAGTTGGTGACCACTGGACTAGAAGACCTCTGAGGTCCCTTGCAGCCTTATGATTCTATATTCTATAAAGGTCCTTTGAAAAGAGCTCAATTGCTCCACTCATGAGTCTATGAGTTAAGGTTATGCAACTTTGGACCTTAAAAAGCTACACAAGGTTGAACATGAATGAGAAAGCATCACAAATGGGAGAACAATATAAAGTCCCAGAATTGTAGACTAGACCAGTCCCTAATCCCCGGTCCGTGGTTTGGCACTCGCCCGCAGCATGCCAACACCCGGTCTGCGCAAACAAGCGAAGCCCCATCCACGGGATGCAAGCAGAACACAAAACCATGCCCCCTCCGGTCCGTGGAAAAACTTTTCTCCATGGGACCAATCCCTGGTACCCAAAACGTTGGGTGCCACTGGACCACAGGGTCCCAATGTAAAACAAAGAGCCCAGGAGAAGGCAGTGGTGACCCATTTCCTTGTTATTGCAAGAAAAATTTGCCCGGATGTGGCCGTGTAAGTCACCAGGGGTCAAGCTTGACTTCAAGGAAACGTTATCTCTTTCTTTTGTGCCCGACCATGTCACTAGGGGAGAGCAGTCAGCAATGCTCCTCAGCTATAAGGCATATCTCCTTTTGAAATCTAGCACACAATGACTGTGGGGGGGGGAGGCTTCTTCTCTCCCCACGTGCTCATTCCCTAATACGCCATCTACACTGGCAACGTTACTCATTAAAACACAAACACACCATTACACACTCAGAGGAGGGCCCAGCCGGCAACACACAGAGAATGCTAATTTCCTCATTAAAATTACACTTCATTACAAAAATGCTTGGTCTTCCTAAGGCCTTCAACCCTCCCCCCGCTGTTGCTCAGTGTTGACGTGAGGTGGGTTACAAACAGCCCTCCACCCCTCCACTTCCTCTGGTTATTAAAAAAAAAGAGGGGGGGAGAGAAACATTAGAAATCCCCAGCCCCCTGCCCCCCTTTCTTTACAACTGAATCTCTCCTCTCTCAGCAGAGGTTCCACTAAGAGCTTCTTCACCTTTTGTGGCCTTGGTGGGCAGGTGGGAGAAGCCATTTAAAGGAGTCATTTAAAGAGATACAGTAGCCTGAAAAATGAGGTTGGCTTACAAAATCAAGAGGAGTGTGTGATTCCTGAAGAGAAAATCTCTGCCTCAGGAGTCTGGAGTGAGTCAGGCGGGAGAAATTAGGTAATCTTTGGCTGGAACCATCAAATGACTCAGCAAACAAATGAAAAAAAAATGGTACAAAGAAGGTTAACTCAACTCAAGGAGCTGTACAGGGAGTCCTCGATTTTGAATCATTTGTTTAGTGACAATACCGAAACGGCATTGAAAAAAGTGACTTATGACCATTTCTCACACTTATGACCGGGGAAATCACCCCCACGGTCACGTGATCAAAATTTGGACGCTTGGGCAAGTGGCATGTGTTTATGATGGTTGCAGTATCCCGGGGTTATACGATCACCTTTTGTGACTCCCCCCCCAGACAAGCAAAGTGAAAAGGGAAGCCAGATTCACTTAACAACCGTGTTACTAACTTAACAGCTGCAGTGATTCACTTAGCAACGGGGGCAGGAAAGATCGTTAAAGGAAGGGGGGAAAAACTCACTTAAAATTTTGGGCTGAATTGTGGTCGTAAACCGAGGATCACCTGTATTCAAAATACCCCAAGCAGCTTTCCATTCAGGTATGGCATCTCTGTAGAACTGTGTCTCTGCTGCATTACAGATTTTCAGGCTAACCAGAGGCAAGCAATTTCTAATCTCTAAAGCTTCCCATTCTTAAGCCCATCTAGCTCAATTTAGCATACTCCACACACAGGTGGAACAAGAAATCCCTTTTTATCAGGAGGATAGTCTTGATTATTAGGATTGAATCTGGTTTTTACAAGTGCAATTAAATATTTTTGGTGGAGGGGGTTATGATACAGATTTCACATGTCTGCCTTTTCAAAATGGTGGGAAGTCATGACACTGATTTTCAGCGACTGAAAACTTACTGGTGACGGTGGAGGGAACTCCACTACAAGAGAATTATTTTCAGAATGTGGACTTAGATCCATAAATTGCCCAAGCTTAAATTAGTAAATTAGTAACCTAATTTACTAATAAATTACTAATAAATTTACTAATAAATTAGTAAATTTACTAATTTAATTTACTAATTACTATAAATTTACTAATTTATAAATTTAAGTTTACTAATAAATTTACTAATTACTATAAATTAGTAACCTAGGACTATCACTAAGTGTTGTATCTTATGATTCTTGATGAATGTATTTTATTCTCCTTATGTACACTGAGAGCATATGCACCAAAGACAAATTCCTTGTGTGTCCAATCACACTTGGCCAATAAAGAATTCTATTCCATTCCATTCCATTCCATTCCATTCCATTCCATTCCATTCCATTCCATTCCATTCTATTCTCTTCTATTCTAAACAGGCCTTTGATCAGTCCAGGTATAACTGTGTTGATCAGTCCTTAAGCATCTAAAAATATAACATTAGGATCGTATTAATATAAAATCATAGAACTAAGAAAGGCAAAACCCCATCAATAGGTTCAAAAGATACGAGAAAGTTGAGAATAAAATATGAAAAGACGGCAAGAATGTACTACTGTGTGCAAACAGACACATAGGGTCATCACATACTAAATTATGTTCTTCCTTCTTCAGTGCATTGTTATAGTAATGATTGATGACTTAGATTCTTATAAAATCAGCCCAGTCTTGTTTCCTATAAACTGGTCTACAATTCTTTTTCTTCCCAGCCACCATGGCTGTTGATAATCCAAGCTTCTATAAATTGCAGTCTTCCATAATTGGCCATGGTGGTTGAAGAATGATAGGGGCTGTAGTCCAAGATGCTGCAGGGTACCGTACCAGCAAAGCTGCCTTAGAAATACTTGCAAACATACCAGTAATTCCTCTTGATTTGCTAGAGCAGTGTTTCTCAACCTTGGCAACTTGAAGAAGTGTGGACTTCAACTCCCAAAATTCTGGGAGTTGGGGAAGGTTATCTTATGTAGTTCCATGTAAAATATGTCTTTGAAGAATTCTGGGAATTGAAATCCAAACATCTTCAAGCTGCCAAGGTTGAGAAACCCTGTGCTAAAGTATTGCTTATACTGCTTATAATAAATCCAGGAAAATAGTTGCAAAAGATTGGCTTCCCACACAGTGGTGGGTTGCTACCGGTTCGGACCGGTTCGTGCGAGCCGGTGGCGGAAATTTGGCCCTGTTCGCCGAACCGATAGTGATGGCCGGCTTGCCACGCCCCCGAACCGGTTCCCCAGTCACCACTGCTTGAAAGCGGCTGGCAACGAACCCTCTGAGCATGCGCAAAGGCTTCTGCACATGCGCAGAGGGTCAGAACCTGGATGTAACACGCGCGTGAAGCGCACACTTCCGACGCGACGAGAAACCCACCCCTGTTCCCACACTGCACCTTTCCTGACCCTAGATTTTACCTTGGGTTGGATCGTGGTTCTCCCAGAAGAATCGGAGGAGCTTTTCATAGCTGATCTTCTGTGGGTCAAAAACTACACGGACCACCTCCGCATGTCCGGTCATCCCTGGAAATAGAATGGAGAAAATCACCCAATTAGAGCTTTTTTTTATTTTTAGCTTTGCGGTTGTTACAACCAATGGAAATTCACCCAGTTGTTGGGCCAAATTGATGCTGCTGAGCCTTCTGTCTTGCAAATTATATTCTATGCTACAAAAGCAGAGGTAATCCTTGACTTACGAACATTCGTTTAGCAACCATCTGCATTTACAGCAGCACTGGAAAAAGAGACTTACAGTTCAGAGGTGGGTTCCTATTGGTTGGGACCGGTTTGCCCGAACTGGTAGCAACCCGCTGGTGACGTCACGGAGCCGGTTTGGTCGGTGCCGGTCCGTGGACGCCGTCATCTTTTTTTGGGATATTTTTTTTGGGGGGGGGATTTTGGGGGGGGGATTTTTTTATTTTTTTCTTCTTCTGCGCATGCAGAGAAGCCGAGTTGCCGGCACTGCGCATGTGCCGCCATCTTGTTTTTGGCTTTTGGGGGGGAATTTTTTGGGAATTTTTGGCACTGCGCATGTGGCGTGGGAGGAAGCAAACTTGCGGCGAGGTAAGTTAGAACCCACCCCTGTTACAGTTGGTTCTTGCACTCATAACCATCGCCACATCCCCATGGCCCTGTGATCAAAGTTCAGATACTTGGCAACCGGCATGTATTTATGATGACTGCAACCTCCCAGGGTTGTGTGATTGCCATTTCAAACCTCCACAACCGGCTTCTGACAAGCAAAGTCAGTGAGGGAAGCTTTATTTGCTTAACGACTGCAGGATTCATTTAAGGACGCCTATGATTCGTGTAACAAGCATATAAACCTGGTGGCAAAAGAGTCATACAATCAGGCGTGTCTCACTTAACAAATGGCTTGCTTAGCCACAAGAATACTGGTCCCCAAGTGTGAGTGTCCCTGACTCTATTAGCCTTCAGAAGAATTGAGAAGACCTGGCATTTCTCCTGGGCACTGGGCTGGGTGGGATGTGCGCTCAGATTAACAGAATTGGGACATTGTAGCAGTGGTAAAATCCAAAAATTTTCCCTACTGGTTCTGTGTGGGCGTGGCTTGGTGGGCGTGGCTTGGTCATGTAACTGGGTGGCCAACTTGATTGGTCTCACCCTTAGGAAATTTCTCCTTAGTCCAACTCACAATAAAATAGCACAATAAAATAGCACTGTTCCAATATTTAAAATAGAATAGAATAACAGAGTTGGAAAGGACCTTGGAGGTCTTCTAGTCCAACCACCTGCTTAGGCAGGAAACCCTACACCACTTCAGACAAATGGTTATCCAATCTCTTCTTAAAAACTTCCAGTGTTGGAGCATTTACAACTTCTGGAGACAAGTTGTTCCACTGATTAATTGTTCTGTCAGGAAATTAGTTCTAGGTTGAACTTGATGTGTTCTTATTTTCCAATCTCATAGGGTCTTTAAATAATAAAATGTATAATGCTAGAAATTAGACCAATTTTAGATCAGGGCAATATTTAAATAAGAAGATGGCGTTGTGCACATGAAACAGATGCTGTGGAGAAGCTACTACAAGATTTCCTGAGATTATATTTTCCT
>QLTV01003475.1:939542-954473 GCA_003457575.1 Thermophis baileyi
GTCTGATATGCAGTGCGGATTCCAGACATATGAGCTCTATTCGAGAATTGGTCTAGCAAAAATTTTGTATGCCCTAGTTTGCAGTTCAATATTACCAAAGAAGCTATGCAAGATTAGGTTAACAACTTTTAATGCTTTTTTGGCAATGTTGTTACAGTGGGCTCTGGCCCCTTAAATCATTAGAGATGAGTACTCCAACGTCCTTAAGAGAGTGAGGGTCGTCTACAAGGTCGTGTCCATCCAACTTGTATTTTGTTTTCTGATTTTTTTTGCCAATGTGTAAGACAGAGCATTTGTTGGTTGAGATTTGAAGTTGCCACTTGTTTGACCATTCTGACACATAGTCAAGGTCTTTTTGAAGGGTAGCAGCATTGTCGGTAGTGTTGAATAGTTTTACATCATCAGCGAAGAGAACACAGTTGCTTTTAATATGATCGCAAAGGTCATTTATGTAAAGTATAAAAAGTGTTGGCCCTAAAATGCTGCCTTGGGGGACACCGCTGTTAACAGGTGCAGGATTTGATATAGCGTTCGATATTTTGACCACTTGTTGCCTGTTTGACAGGAACGCAATTATCCATTTATACAGGGGGCCAGAAATACCGTAAGATTGCAGTTTTAGAAGTACTGTATTTTTCGGAGTATAAGACGCACTTTCACACACATACCCCTAAAAGAGGGTGGAAATATTATACACCGAATACAGCCATATTTGGCCTCCTGAAGCCCCGCCCTGCATGAAAACGGCTGCACAGAGGGTTTGGGAGGTCTGCAGAATGCTCCTGGGGGCTGGGGGAGGGCAAAAACGCCCCAGTTTTTGCAAAAAATGGGCAAAAAACAGCCGTTTTTCACAAAAATGGGGTGTGCAGAGGGTTTGGGAGGTCTGCAGAGTGTTCCTGGGGGCTGGGGGAGGGCAAAAACTTTTTTTCTTACTTACCTCTTCGAAATCTTGGTGCGTCTTATACACCGGTGCATCTTATAGTCCAAAAAATACAGTAGTTTATCCACCACTGAATCAAAGGCTTTACAGAAGTCTATGTAAATTGCGTCTATTGCTTTGCCTTGATCGAGTTGTATAGTCCATATGTTTTTGCAGTGTAGGAGTTGCAGATTACAGGATAAATTTTTCCTGAAACCAAATTGTTTGTTAGAGAGAAGGTTGTTTGTTTCTAAGTGGAGGGTAATAGATTAGTTTATGATTGATTCCATAACTTTGCAGGTGACTTCAGCTCCCAGAATTCCTCTGCCATCTGGGGTCAGCGAATGAGAGTTAGAAAGATCAATCAACTCTTCCTGCTAACCTACTTGGACATAGATTGGTTTTAGAAGGAAAACAATTAAATTATTTTAACTCCACAACTTTCTTCTCAATAAATCTTGCTCAAGAGAACTCTGTGAGAATAGTTGAGCTTGGAAAATAGTTACTTTCAGGTTAGGCAAATACCAAACAACCTGACATGAAATCTGCCTATGAATTTGTTCAGGCTTCTTTTAAAAACTAAAGAGACCGTTGCTGTATCTGATGGCAGCAGCTTCTACAATTTAAGTCCATCTTATGTAAAAAGTGTTTTGTTTTGTTTTTTGGTTATACATTTAGAGATGACCCTGAATTCTAACAGGGGGAATAATATCTCTACCGGTATTTTCCACACCATGTATGACTACAGGGAATCTTCATTTAGCAACTGCCTCGTTTAACAACCATTCGCCATTGTAATGGGGCTGACAAAGTAATCTTATGACCAATCCTTTTATTTATGAACTTTTGCAGGTATGTAAAGCTGAAGTAAGATCATAAGCACAGTCGTGGTTTCATTTAGTGACTGCTTTGCTTAACTACAAAGTTGCTGGTCCCAACTGCGGTCACTTTAAAGGAGGACTACATTTACGTACCTTTATTTGAGTTTCTTCCTGTCTACCTTTGCTCTAAGCTACAAATAATGCAGTCTTTCCTTTAACCCCTACAATAATTTATGTTGCCTCTGCCTCCATCTTAGAATATGCTTTTTTTTAAAAAGGATATTTTATTTATTTATGTATTTATGTATTTATTTATTTATTTTGTCAAGCATATATAAGATTACAGTAAAAATATAAACATGATTGTGAATACATAAAATGTATAAACATGTTTACAAGTACATGAGATGGTTACGAATACATGGGGACATTAGGACAGGGACGGTTATTGTTGTGGTTGAAGCTGAAATAGTCATTGATGGGTAGGACATTGTAGCAGATAATTTTATGTGCTACACTTAGGTCAGACCTAAGGCGGCATAGTTCTAAATTGTCTAAGCCCAAAATTTCAAGTCTGGTGGCATAAGGTATTCTGTTGCGAACAGAGGAGTGGAGGACTCTTCTCGTGAAATATCTCTGGACATTCTCAATTGTATTAATGTCCGATATGTAGTGCGAGTTCCAGACCGATGAGCTGTATTTGAGAAGTTGTATTTCCCCTTCTTTTAGCTATACTGCATTAGATCAGATCTCTGCTTGTGTTTCCTATATATCTACAACTTCAAAACAGAGCCTGCCGGCTGCAGTGTCAAATGTTGCTTCCTGCATCCTGAAACATTTTCTCATTTCTATTCAGATTTTTAAAAAAAACTTCTCTTTTTCAGAGGATAATTAGAACTGCAGAAAAAACAATTACTACCAACCTGCCTTCCACTAAGGACTTGTATACTGCACGAGTCAAAAAGAGGGCTCTGAAAATATTTACAGACCCCTTGCATCCTGGACATAAATTGTTTCAACTCGTACCCTCAAAACGACGCTATAGAACACTGCACACCAGAACAACTAGACACAAGAACGGTTTCCCCCCGAATGCCATCACTCTGCTAAACAAATAATTCCCTCAACACTGTCAAACTATTTACTAAATTACTATTAGTCTTGTCATTTTTCCCATCACCCATCTCCTCCCACTTATGACTGCATGACTGTAACTTTGTTGTTTGTATCCTTACGATTTATATTGACTGTTTCCTAATGTGATTTGATTGCTTATTTATACCCTATGACTATCATTAAGTGTTGTACTTCATGATTCCTGACAAATGTATCTTTTCTTTTATGTACACTGAGAGCATATGCACCAAGACAAATTCCTTGTGTGTCTGATCACACTTGGCCAATAAAGAATTCTATTCTATTCTATTCTATTTACCTAATGAATTAATTTTCAGAAAACCCAAGCAAATTCAGGCTGAAGCATAGTATCTCCCACCTGGGTGTGTCGATGGTCCTGTGATGTGTTAAAAAAAAATACATTATACTATGAACAAAACATCAGAGACGTCGACTGGGGGCACCCCAGGAAAGAAAGGAGCACCCAAGCATGAGCCTGGCTCATTTTCTTCAGATACTTATTTAAGTTCAGCAAGACTGTAATTTCTTTGTCTCCCTGGATGTCTCACACCTACAAAGGCAGCCGAGCACATCAGCAGCTCTATCGAAAAGGCTTCAAAGTGAGCAGCGCGGTGAAGATCCTAGCAGGAATTGCTTCTTTTCCCAGGTCCATCTTAGAGCGAATAGCATCCTCTCCAAGCTTCCTTCATGCAGGAGCTCCTTGCCAGCTTTCACCCGTCGTCCGCACCACACCCACCAAAGGCGGTTAGAAAAGCTGGCAATCCTGAACCAGAAAAACTGCAGCCATGCTTCAGTTCTGCCTCACCTTCTTAAGCCTCTGGATGCCCAGGACCAAAGACCAGATGTTGAAGGGTGTCAGCAAGGTAGAGAGGCTGCCCTACGGTGGGCCAAAGAGCCATCTCAAGAGGATAGATACACGGCTACATCCAACATGCCATACGCCGGTTTGAGAAAGGAGACACGACAAAGCAGGCATCGACTCTTGACTATTTTTTTCCCCAAAGTGAGGCTAAAATCTACACACCCACCCCTAAAAACACATCCACGCCCACCCTACTCCCCGTGCCAACCCCATTCTTCTGGACTTTGGATGCAAAAGTTTCCAGCTTTGGCATCCTTTTAAAAACTAAACCAAACAAAGGAACCACAGCTGGCCCGGAGGTTTTCCTTACCGGTTCTGGGCTACCTGCCTCCGAGGTTGAAGGGGTCCCTGTGAAAAAGTCACATGGGGAATCCAGGGGCCCCCATACCAATATCCAAGAGAAGTCCAAAGGCTCCACCGGAGGCCCGTTTGGATCCGGTCGACGATTCCCTGCCAAGGTGGCGAGGCAGCTTGGCAGCTGGCAGCCAATTCCTGCTACCCCTCTCCCTCCTTCCCCCTTCTTCCAGGCAAGATAGCAGTCAACATTATTTCCTTGGCCCAGATTCAAATCAATCAGCACAGGAAGTCCTGCACTCCCTAAACGCAACTCTCTGCATTTGGTACTCATGTGCTACATAATGAACATCCAATAACCGCAAGAAAAGGAGAAGGGGAAAAAAATCAAAGGAAAAGATGGAAGCAATTTGCCATATTAAAAGAAAAACAAACAGGTGCCCAGATCAAGGATCTGCAATTCATTCTGTTCCCCTAAACCTCCGCGCCCCCCCCCCGCTTTTCAGCATTTCTCTTCTGAAATATACATTACCATGTGCGTGTTCGCCCAGCTTTCTATGGCATCTCTGCCAAGCAGCCTTGGCAAACCTCCAGCCTGTGCCAGTTTTATTCTCTCCCTCCCTCTCTCCCTCTGTCTCCCAGCTTCCCTGCCAACCTTCATCCCAACGGCCGTGATCCTCTCTCTCTCTCTCTCTCTCTCTCTCTCTCTCTCTCTCTCTCTCTCTCTTTTTCTCTCCCTTTCTCTATCTATACCTCTCTCTCTCTCTCTCTCAAATTTCCCTTTGCTGCTTGTGGGAACCCAGAAACAGAGCCAAAAATGAGAGATATGAACGTTCATAGACACTACTGTACTTTTATTTTCCTCCCCCCACCCCCCACCCCAAAAAAAGGATGAATAAGGGGGAAGAGGGAAGAAGAGGAGAAAGAACAGAGCCCAAATAAAAGCTTACCCCCTTGGGTAGGCGGTTCTTGGTTCCCTTCGGGATTAGGACCCGCTCGGGTTTTTTGGATGCCCGCTTTGTGCCCTCTGACTGCAGGAGGCTCAGGGATACCAGGAAGGGGTTGGAGTAGGTCAGACAATACATGCCCAGGAGGCTACTGTCGGAAGGCTGGAGTTTTTCCTCTCCAAATGGTGCCAGGTTCTTCCCACCCTTCTGCCATCAAAAGAATGGGCAGCATAACAACCCCTTGGTTTTTTTATATGGCATCAGCTTGCCGAGGTACAATGCATTATGGGACAAGGAGGAAGAAGGGAGGAGGGAGAAGGAGGGAGACGGGAACAAATTTACCTTTAGAGATGCCAATTTCCTTCCATTATTTTTTTTTTAAACCAACACCCGTGTTCAACATTAGAAAATGAGCAGGAGAAACTTAATTCTCCAAATAGGTCAGAGAGAAAACTGGCTCTTCAAATCTTTGCGTGCTATTTCTCGATCATTTCTTCCCAAGGTAAGAGAACGGAGTCCTTCGTTACCGTTGTTAAGCAAATCATCAGGGGTCACTAAGCGAGGATCTCACATGACCACGACTCCTTGACTTTGCTTGTCGGAAGCCAGCAGAGAAGGTCACAAATTGTGATCACGTGATACTGCAATGGTCAGTTACTGGGCACCTGGATGGCAATCACGTGACCACGGGGGCTGCGATGGCCAGAATTCTAAGGACCGGTTGTAAGTATCACTTATTCAGAACGGTTGCAAGTTCAGTCGCTCAACATGTGGTCATTACCTGAGGATCATCTGTAATGTAAAACCTGAAATAAGCGTGGGTGTTTCAAAACCCCCAAATGTCAAAATTTTCACCAACTACAGTTGACTGCAGACTTCCTACCCCCAACAAAAACATTTAAGTTTTGCCTTGCAGCCAAAAATTTGTACTCGCCTGCACGAAAACATCGTTGCATTTATGCATTCCAGATAGTTGCCGCTCGCCAATATACATTGTACAAATCAAGAAACCATTCCTTCTAATAAAACTTATATTTCAAGATTTCCACACCTCTGGAAGATTAAAAAATGAACCTCTATTCATAAACTAGGAGTGAACCTCTGCTCACACTTGCAGCTTTTTTTGGTTTTTTTTCTTTCATATGAACTAGAAAATTTTCTATTAACTTTCATATTCCAATGCATTCAAGCCGGGATATTATATCCAAAGAACGGTCTTGGTTTATTAACCCAACATTAAACTCACTTTAATAATCCAGATTACTCAGGAAATACTGTAATTTCTTGGCTCAGATGAAATGGAAATTCATTTCAATTATTGCTAACTGCATTACCCCCAATTCTCTGTGAGGTTTCTTCCAACATTGCACTAAAAGGAGCAAAGTAGAAATAAACAGGAATAAACTTGGAACAAGTTTTATAAAATGGAAGACCGCCATGCTGAGCAGAATCAATCAAGGATGCTCATCTGTGAAGGACTTGATAAATTGCCTATTTCACTGCATGCACAGGGACTACATTTCCCATACGAATATTAAATGCCTAGCAGACAATAACACACTACAAGTAGAAAGTAGTATGTGTTATTGTCTGCTGACAGCTAGATCAATTAATCAGTGGAATGACTTGCCTCCAGAACTTGTGGGTGATCCAACACTGGAAGTTTTTAGGAAGAGATTGGACAGCCATTTGTCTGAAATGGTACAGGGTTTCCTGCCTGAGCAGGGGGCTGGACTAGAAGACCTCCACAGTCCCTTCCAACTCTGTTATTCTGTTAAGTAGCTCTTCCCTGGTCTATTTATAGGTCATAAGTCACTTTTTTCAGGGCCATTGTAACTTTGAACAGTGACTAAATGAACTGTTGTAAGTCAAGGACTACCTCTATCTTGCCAATGTCTATGCGGCTAGGGATGATGGAAATTGAGGTCCAAAATATCTGGAAGCATTTGTCTGAAATAGGGTTTCCTGCCTGAGCAGGGGGTTGGACTAGAAGACCTCCAAGGTCCCTTCCAACTCTGTTATTCTGTTACTGCCTAAAACAAATTGCATTGAAGTAATCCTCGACTTAACAACCCGTTCATTTAGTTACCATTCTAAGTTAGAACGGCTTTGAAAAAAGGACTTATGACCGTTTTTCACACTTATGACCATTGAAGCATCCCCATGATCATGTGATCAAAATTCGGATTCTTGCCAAATGACTCATGTTTAGGACGGTTGCAGTGTCACAGGGTCATGTGATCTCTTTTTGCAACCTGACAAGCAAAGCAGAGGTGGGTTCTTACCGGTTCTATCCGGTT
This sequence comes from Thermophis baileyi, assembly GCA_003457575.1. NCBI lineage: Eukaryota > Metazoa > Chordata > Lepidosauria > Squamata > Dipsadidae > Thermophis > Thermophis baileyi. The sequence continues at coordinate 946,823 of QLTV01003475.1, forward strand.
CTTTAGAACCGTTAGTAACTCGGCGATGACGTCACGGAGCCAGTTCTGTTGGTGTCTCCGTGGGCGCCGCCATCTTGGATTTTGCTTCTGCGCATGCTTAGAAACTAATTTTTGATTGCAACCCTGAGCAAACCGGCAGCAAAAGGATCCACAACCCACCCCTGAAGCAAAGTCAACTGGGAAGTCAGATTCGCTTAACAACGACGTTACTAACTGAACAACTGCAGCGATTCACTTAACAACTGGGGCAAGAAAGGTCATAAAATGGGGCAAAACTCACTGAACAATTGTCTTGCTTAGCAACAGAAATGTGGGGCTCCATTGGGGTCGTAAGTCAAGGATTACTTGTAGTGACTTCCATGAAAGGTTGAAAAACCAAGTTTGAGAAACACTGAATGAGTGCCTATCAGGAAGAGTTCTTCTCCCAATAGTAGTGCATTATGAAAATTCAAAACAAGAGAATTCCCTCTTCTGGCTGTTATACCAGCTCCCTCCTGGCCATATCCCTCGCGGCCAGCAAATTGTGGGAAACGAAGAACCTGGCTTGCTTTTGGTCTTCAGAGACAGCTTTGGAGTTTTCTGAAAACTACCCTATCTTCTTTAGTTGTTTGCTTTGAAACAAAAGTGTTTGCTTGATCACCTGAGGACATGCTGGCTCAAGAATTCTGGGGGTTGAAGTCCACAAGTCATAAAGGGGCCATCGTTCCCCACCTCTGCCTTAGGACAAACATTTTATCAGAAGCATGGGACAGCTATACAACTACCAAACCATGCCAACTTTGTTACTTGTATCCTTACGATTTACATTGACTGGTTCCTAATATGATTTGATTGCTTATTTGTACCTGGACTATCATTAAGTGTTGTACCTTATGATTCTTGACGAACGTATTTTTTCTTTTATGTACACTGAGAGCATATGCACCAAGACAAATTCCTTGTGTGTCCAATCGCACTCGGCCAATAAAAAATTCTATTCTATTCTATTCTATTTGTGCACCGGAGACAAATTACTTGTATGTCCCATCACACTTGGCCAATAAAGAATTCTATATTTGTTTCTTCCAAGGTTTGCTCCAGTCTGTTTTGCTTTGCTGTTTGTTTAAATCATGTTTTTTTTTTATTTTCAATGATTTGTTGATAGAGCATTTAATTTTTTTTTTAAGTATTACTGGGGGCAGATAAGATTATCATTAGAATAATCAGAGAGACCATTATTTCTAGATACGTTAACTACTGGTAACTGCAGTGAATGTTTATTCCTCTTCTAAGCAAAGAGTAAATAGGATTACATTTTCTTCTGTCCTGCCTGGCCTTTATCTACTAGTCAAAATCCAATCTGGATACCCCAAGACAAATGGCCTAAAACTATTTCTTATGTTCCTTCAACTTAAGTTGATCCATCCTCATACTTGAACTGGTAAAAGACCGACCAAGGAGTTTACAAAAGAAGAAAGTCTGCCGATCTAAAATAATTTCCCAGAGCAATTTTTTCTCTTTAAAAGACAGGGAAACGATAAGAGTAATATGATTAATATGACATATCAAGAGTAATATGATTGGAAACTCATAATTTATTTGATTTAAAATCTCTCAGGCCTCCAAACCAATGACACGTGGTGATTCTTCCAAGCTAAGTTCCTTATTATTCTTCACTTATGGACAGAATCTTGCCAGACTAAACACTCCAGCATCTGCATCTATCAAATACTGTGGGAACTATTAAGGAGGGACTGTCCTCACCCTCAGGTCAGAAGAGACCTGAGCCAGCAAGATTCTTATTTTTAGAGCCCATTATGGCCATATCCATGCCTAGCATCTTCCTTTAGATTAAAGCCATGATCAAGATACCATCCCCCCAATTGATGGGCACGCCATTGCTTCAAAGAAACTCAGCATAAAACAGTTGGTCCCTCACACAGCCAAGAAATGGGCCCAAAAAATGCCCAGCCTTTCATTGTCCCCAACTCCTCCGTGTCCTGGTGCTCCTGTCTCATGGTCATAACTGTGCTTGCCATGTTTCAGGAATCATCTTGTTCCAAATGGGGAGACAGCAGAAGACGAGGAGGAGGGGGAGGAAGGCTGCCAGGCATCCCTCCAAGTCTTTTATTCCTCCGTCTCCTAGCAACAGTATCCGTTGCCATGGAAAGCGCCGTATGCCCCATCCCAATCGACACATGGGGAGCAGCTAGGGTATCATTCCAGAGCATTGGCTCTTGGCACACGTTCAGAATGTAAACAGAGATGACTCGGGGTCAGGAAGAACAGCTGGGAAATCAGCAAACCATAGACGTTCACACACACCATATTGTACACCGAGCTCTCATTCCTGAGCAAGAGACTGCCAACTGCAGAGGGAATGCAGAGGAAGGAACAGCACTGTCCAAGATTCAGTGGCTGCAAAATACATGCTGTACTCTCTGAGGGTCAAGTCCCTAACCTTTCAGATGGTGGGGAGGAGGAGGAGGAGGGGGAGGGGGAGGAGGAGATGGTTGCAGCGAGAGGCTTCTGGGAACTGTGGTGTTTTCTTCACACTGGTCCCAGTAGAGTCGGAAGAAGCAACTGGCGGACAGATATGGGGACTCACAGCGCTTTGAAAATGCGAAGTACTTTTCGCTAATTCATTTCCCTAAGAAGAGGAGGAGGAGAGCAAATAACTCAATTTGGCTTCCAAAGTCCAGGGGTGGAACAGCCTTTTCCAAAGTCAGCATCTTCACTCCTACCAGGCATACCTGCGTACACTTAAGGCCAGAAGTAATGGCATTTTATTTTTATTTATTTCACAATATTTATACATGTAGTCCCCGGCTTAGGACCACAATTGAGCTCAGAATTTCTGTTGTTAAGTGAGGCAGTTGTGAATGTCAACCGCCAGGGAAATCAGGAGATTCAGGCAGTTCAAATGAGTATAAAGATTTATTGCAAGCTTAAGCTCTCTACAACAGGGGTCCCCAACAGAGATGGGTTCCTACCGGTTCGGACCGGTTCTATAGAACCGTTAGTGTGGCGGCCTGGGTCACTGGAACCGGTAGCGACCCACGCCTGCCACGCCCCAGAGCCGGTTCTCTCGGCGGCACCGTAGGCACCGCCATCTTGTTTTTTTTATTGCACATGCACGCGCACCTGCGAACCGGCAGTTGGAAAATCCGGAACCCACCCCTGGTCCCCAACCCCTGGTCCATGGACCAGCATCGGACCATGGCATGCCAGAAACTGGGCTGAGGAAACAAACAAAGCTCCATCCATGGGATGCAGACAGCACACGAAACCATGCCCCCTCTGGTCCATCGAAAAACCTCTCTCCGTAGAACATGTCCCTAGTGCCCAAAAGGTTGGGGGACGCTGCTCTACAAGAATCTGAACTACTAATAGGCAAGGGACATTAGCGGGAGATAAGAGTAGAAGGAATTCAAGGTGGACTGGACTTAGATCTCTTGTGGGCACGAAGGGACTCATGACTGATGGCGCATTTGACCCCTCCCTCGGGCTCAGCCTGGCCATCTCCTACAGTTAAGTGGGTCACACCCAATTTTACGACCCGTTTTCCCACGGTTGTTAAGTGAACCATGTCACTACGTTCATATTTACTTGTCAGCTGGACTCTTATTCTGAAACGACACTGTACACTGATATGCAGTTCTCATGTGGTACCTGTACTGCGCATGTGTTAATTTTTTTTTTGTTCTCTTTGTCCTTCACCATGTAGACACAGACTTAGATGTTCTTATTTTTTGTTTTGCAAATACATTACTTTTATTCTGTCCTGGCCTCCGGTCTTATTCTTGAGAATTGAGAGCATGGAAACAAGATTCATTTCGCCTCTAATTATTTTCCTCCGCAACAAACCATGCAGTCTTTAAACGAATCCAGCTTTCCCCATTGTCTTGGCTTGCTGGAAGCCAGCTAGGATGGTTATAAATGGCGACCCACTGACCCCAGGATGCTGCAACCATCACAAATACATGCTGGATGGCCAGCAATCAAATTTTGGATCTCATGACCGTGGGGAAGCTATGTCAGTTGTAAGTGCGAGTATTGGCTGAAAGTCACATTTCTCAGCGCCGTTGTAACTTTTAACAGTCACTAAATGAATGGTTGTGGGTTCCTACCGGTTCTAACCGGTTCTTTAGAGCCGTTAGTAACTCGGCAATGATGTCACGGAGCCAGTTCCGTCAGTGTCTCTGTGGGCGCCATCTTGGATTTTGCTTCTGCACATGCGCAGAAGCTATTTTTTGATTGCTAAGTGCACACGCGCATGGCGCAACCTTGAGCGAACCGGCAGCAAAAGGATCCAGAACCCACCCCTGGTTGTAAGTTGAGGGTTACTGGTACGCTGCCCTAATCCATTTCCACTGGACAGTACAGAATAGTGCAATATGCAATAAAAATCACGGTTTGGACCAGCAAGGATGGACCATATTTTTCTGGTTAAGTATCACATTAAGTATGTGTTTTTTTGGGGGGGGGGGAAGGTTTGTGGACAGAATCAGGAATGTTTGTTTCTTTTTCTCAGAGGTTTGGGGTGAGCTCTTTACTGCTCTCTTCATTGGGCTTAATCCACTGAGAGCTTCCCTTGCAAAGTTTTTGTTTATGAGTATATTTATTTATTTATTTATTTATTTTGCAAAATTTGTATGCCGCCCAACTCCCGAAGGACTCTGGGCGGCTCACAGTATATAAAAAAAGACAATAGAAACATATATATATACAGTATATAAAAAAAACAATTTAAAAATACATCAATATTAAAATAAAACATTCACACAAACAAACATGGGCCAATCAGTCCATTATTGGCCCCAGGCCTGCCGGAAAAGCCAGGTCTTAACGGCTTTACGGAAAGCCAGTAAGGTGGGGGTAGTACGGATCTCGGGGTGAAGTTGGTTCCACAGAGTCGGAGCGGCTACAGAGAACGCCCTCCCCCGCGGGCCCACCAGCCGACACTGTCTGGCTGATGGGACCTGAAGAAGGCCAGCCCTGTGCGTCCTGAGCCATGTAGGGCTTTAAAGGTAACAACCAACACCTTAAATTGTGACCGGAGCGCAATCGGCAACCAGTGCAGCTCGCAAAGGATGGAACTCGTGTGGGTGTACCTTGGCACACCCACGACTACTCGCGCAGCTGCATTCTGGACTAATTGTAGTCTCCGGACACTCTTCAAGGGTAGCCCCATGTAGAGCGCATTGCAATAGTCAAGCCGTGAGGTGATAAGGGCATGATTATATTATGCCAATATCATTTGGCAATGATATTCAGTTTTTCCTGGTGGTTGAGAGGGGGGGATCTCAGAGCCACTTAAAAAACACACAAAAAAAGGATTAGATGTCTGGACACACCCCTGAGGTTGTGTATTGTAACTTGAGCCCTGTCCTGTTGTAGGCTTGACTGAGCAAGGAAGAGCTACAACCAAAATGGGGTAACTTCTCCAACCTGTACGGAACAACATAAATTTCCCAGGCTTACAAAAGTATAAAATCTTTGACTTAGTACAGATAGTCCTTGGCTTATAACAGTTTGCTTAGTGACCAGTCAAAGTTACAACGGCCCTGAAAAAGGTGACTTATGACCGTTTTGCACACTTACCACCATTGCAGCGTCCCCATGGTCACGTGATCAAAATTCGGATGCTTGGCCACTGGTTCATATTTATGACCTTTGCCGTGTCCCAGAGTCATGTGATCAGCTTCTGTAACCCTTTGACAAGCAAAGTCAATGGGGAAGGCAGATTCACTTAACGACAAGTGTTGCTAACTTAACTGCAGTGATTCACTTAACCACTGTGACAAGAAAGATGGCAAAATGGGGCAAAATTCACTTAACAAATGTCTCACTTAGCAACAGCAATTTTGGGCTCGGTTGTGGTTGTAAGTTGAGGACTAGCTGAATGTCAACAGGTAGTCCTCTACTTACAACCAAAATTGAGCCCAGTCACTGTAGTTAAGTTAGCAGCACGGTCCTTAAGTAAATCCGGCTTCCCCATTGACTTTGCTTGTCGAAGGGTTACAAAATATACTACCTGTATAATAGTTTGTAAAGGAATAAATGAATGGATTTTAGTGGTGCTAAAGCTGTTCTTTGGGAAGAGGAAGGAGAATTTTTTTTCCCCTAGTTAGCACCTCCTGCTAGGTCTAATCCAGTGTTTCCCAACCTTGGCAACTTGAAGATGTCTGGATTTCAACTCCCAGAATTCTGGCTGGGGAATTCTGGGAGTTGAAGTCCAGACATCTTCAAGTTGCCAAGGTTGGGAAACACTGGTCTAATCCCTTTCAAACTCACCCTTGTTCTCTGGAACATACAAGAGAGCTGCAGAGCAAAAGAGCAGAAAAATTCACGTCTGCCAATGGACAGGCCAAAGTCCCAAGATCGGGCCGTCAACATGTTTTGCATAAACATGTAAAGGTCTTAGGATCATGAACCCGGAAGCTATCAACACTCTTGAAGTCAACTCGGAACTGCCCGTTGCTTTTCCAAGACGGGCACACAAGGAACTGAAACTTATACACTCCACCAACGTCCGTTTCGAGGGCGTGCATTTATTGAGCTGAGGTGGCGCAGTGGTTAGAGTGCAGCACTGCAGGCTACTTCAGCTGACTGCTAGCTGCAGTTTGGCGGTGGTTCAAATCTCACCGGCTCAAGGTTGACTCAGCCTTCCATCCTTCCGAGGTGGGTAAAAATGAGGACCCAGATTGTTGGGGGCAATATGCTGACTCTGTGAACCGCTTAGAGAGGGCTGTAAAGCACTATGAAGCGGTATATAAGTCTAAGTGCTATTGCTAGTGCTATTGGGGTGGGTGGGTTTCCCGGTCCGTTCTTTATGGGAGGAGGGAGTTTTCGAGGAAACCAGGGAAGGAAAAGAGGGTGACGTTTTGCTGAGCAAAAAAACAAAACAAAACAAAAAAAACGGGGAACAGTCCCCGGAAATCGCTTCGCCTTTGCTCCCCTCTCTGCCAAGTGCTGGGGTCCTCCACGTTGGTGGGAGTTTATAAGCTTCGGTTCCTTCTGCGCCTCGCTTGGAAAAGCAACTGGCAGTTCCGAGTTGACTTCAGGAGTGTTGATAGCTTCAGGGTTAAAGATCCTAAGACCTTTACACGTTTCTTGCAAAACAAGTTGACGGCCCGACCTTGGGACTTCGGTCTCCCCGTTCGCAGACACGAGCCGGGGCTGCTCAAAGGGCGGCAGGCGAGGCAAACTGCGCATCTTTGCAGGTAGGGACACCCCACCCCCCTCCCCAAGGCTCCCTAAACCCCGCGCACCGATCTAAGTGCACGCATTTCACTGTACGCATACCCAGCTCCGCCTCGGTTTTGCAACTCGGCTGAAGTTCAACTCCCATCGTTCCCTGCTCAGCAAAGGACGATGGGAGTTGAAGTCCAACAGAGCTCTCAAGCACCAGCCCGGGAGGCTCCAACTCCTCCACGCGGACCCTGCCACGCGTGGCCCATCTCCGCGGGGTACCTTGCACTACGAGGGCTTCAGATCTGCCCGGCGGAGCTTCGTCCCGGCTCGGCATCTCCATTTTCCCCGGCATCGCGGCGCGACCCCCTGAAGAAGCCGCCCACCGTCCACGGGTGACCCTTCCGCCACTTTGCAAAGCCAGCGTGCTGCGCGGGCCAGCTGGGGTGGGCGGGGACGAGGTGAGGCCGTGACGTAG
>QLTV01003476.1:4479-30790 GCA_003457575.1 Thermophis baileyi
GTAAGATTATACAATATAGCACAAAGATTAGGTAATATAATATAGCAGTACTTTAACTGAGAAAAGAACAAAAACTTAGTCCAACCGAAAGCTTCCAAGATGTCTTCCTTCCTTCTATTTCGCACTGTCACTGTCCACCATTCGTCCACTGACAGTCTTCTCTCAAAGAATTCCTCTTCCCTGTACCACTCTTCCATCTCCCGACCAAATCTTTCTGCTTCTATTCCTCTCCAAGTCACCACTCTAAAAAAAAACAACCTTCTTTTCCACTCGATCCTTTCTCCGTTTCTCCAACTGCAGAAAGTTCAAACAGCCCTTTCTCGGCTCTCTTCGTACACTTCTCCAATCTGTTCACAACACTTACTTCACCTCCTTCTTCTCCGATTTACATTCGCCCCGCTTTCGCTTTCGTGCTTACATTCCTTCAGGCTATTTTCTCACCAAACAGGTCTCCTTTTCTTTTCTCCCAGTTCAAATACGTTTGCTGCTAATTCTTCTCCGCTTCCTTCTAAAACAGCTGGCTGTCACGTCTTCCGACCGACCATTAGCAGGCCGGTCCCTTTCGCACTCGATCTGAAGGCGCCTCTCGCCCCATACAGGAGATCGCCTTTCTCCCTCTGGGGCTCTGAGACTTCCCCTCTCCACCGGTGCTCTTTTCACAAGCGTTCCTTGCCTAACACGGCCACGATTATACAAAAAGCCGAGCGAGCCTTACGAGGTTTTCATCGACGCGCTCGCTCCGACGCGACGCCAACCGGAAGTCCCAAACGGTTTGCTCTTATTTCCTCTGCACGGAATTACTCCAACGGCACTGCTTGATGATGTCTCTCTTCTGGCTTTGTTTTCAGAGCATATATCTGGCTTGATTTGACCATTGGGCATTTGCTACTGGTCTGTAGTAGTGGAATATCTTTCATAGCCTCCCAAAGCTGCATTTTCAGAAGAGAGTATCATTAGGACAGAAATCATGTTTATAAAGAGATCTGTGGACCAGAAAATTTTCCAGGATTAAAATTTTCCATGGAAATGTTTCCGCATGAGAATAATAAGCAGTACCCTGCTGAATCGGACTCCTGGCCCATCTAATCCAACAGTCTGTTCTCTCAGTGGCGAACCATCTGTGCAAGAAGGCTGACCAGTTCCCAGCAGATGGCCTTCAGAGGCAGTCACACTCCCACCAAGGTTAATAGTCATTGATCCTATAACTTCCACGAATTGGTCCAACCTGTTTTTGAAGCCAGCCAAGTTGGTAGCCATGTCCACATCACATTGTAATGAATTCCAAAGCTAAATCGCAAATTGTGTTTAAAAAAACCCTTTTGTCTATCTGATTCTTTCAGGATGCAGTTTCATTTGGTGGTCTAATTTTTGAGGAAAAGTAAAATAGCTACTCTTTGTCCACTTTATCTACACCATGAATACTTTTATACTCTCTAATCATGGCCCCTCTTCTTTGCCTCTCTTCTAGAGTAAAAAGCCCCAAATATTGCAAACAATATTCACAAGATGTTCATTCCTTACAGTCCCTTGATCATCTTAGCTGCCATCCTCTGAAACTTCTCCAACATCCTTTTTGAGGTATGGCAACCAGAGCTGCACACAGTATTACAGATATAATCACACCATTGATTTATATATGCACATTATGATATTGGCATCTCAGATTTCAATATTTTATTATCCCTAATGTGCTGTTAGACCATTGCACAATGGATGCACAGTGAGTCCGCATCTTCATTGAACTGTTCACCATTATCGAAGATCTATTTCCTTATCAGCCATTGCTAGCTCTGATCCCATTAGTTTGTGTAATCTTCTTAGTTTGTCTACTTAAGGCAACTTGCCAATTTAAAAAAAAAATGTATGGAATGTGTTTTTCAGGGGATTGATCTAAAAGTTGAAAAGGAGGGATTCCCTCCCTTCCTCACATCAAATAAAGTAGCCCAGATAATTATAGAAAATGATGAATATTGGGATGGATATGCTAATTGGAAATAATTTAAACAGGAAAATATTCCAATTCTTGGAAAACCTGTATCTCTATTTTGAATTCCAGCCATCAGAAAAAATAATCTGCTCAGATAAACTTGCTATTGCGTATTCTTAATATTGTAATCCTCTAATATTTTTGAAATAGTTTCCTATTGTTAATTTCCTTCATAAGGTATTTATGGGTCCATATAGTCATGTTTAAAAAGGCAGCATGAACCAGTCTTTACTGAACAAGACTCATCTGTTATGTGAAAAGTTTACTTGTGCTAATTGATACCATCTTCAAAGACTATTCCCAGATGTATGTTTTCTTGCATTTTTGGTTTATCACTTGTATTGCACATAGGAAGGAAGAGGCCAATTAGTTAGCCATTAGAAATAGACACCATTATTTTATGAGGCTAGCAGTCATGAGAAATAGCTCCCACAAAGTCACAGTAAAAGGTCTAATGGGATACAGATGTAATCTTTCTCAAACTTTGTTACTTTAGTACCGGTTCTGTCTTGATTGCACATCAGCCATAAAAAGTACTTATGCTGACTTGACAAGGTTGGCCAAAGAGAGGTATAAGAAATTGCAGTTCTGATGAAAGCATTTTGTGTAAGCTGCAAATACTCCTTAATGTTTTTAATCACGCCTTGTCTCTCAGCCCAGCCTATCTCACAATTTGTTGCTGGGGGGGGGGGAAGGGGGAAAGGGGGGCTGGGGCCATCTTTCCTATCTCACAATTTGTTGCTGGGGGGGGGGGAATGGGAGAAGGGAGTGCTGTGCACACTTTCTTGAGCTCCTAAAAGAAAAGAAGAAGAATCCTTCAGGGATGTCAGGACCACCAACCACTTCGTTGGTTTTTTACTTAGAATAATGTGTGGACCATGCCACATTATGTATAAACCAGAGTTTAAGGCTTAAGGGTAGGTGTAGGCCATTGTGGCTTATTCAGCAGATCATAGTTAAACCAATTCTTTGGATAGTTTGTCAATTGTAATATTGAAAAGCATCCTGATTGGTGAAGATCGTTGAAAGACTGCAATAAAAAAGAATAACCCAGTATAATTATAAATTTCAATAGAAAATCTTTAGATGTGTTCTTGATATTTGTCTTACATCAGCTAACTGATAAAAGTTTGGTTAGCATATGTTGTCTACAGTTTGTCAACAGTGCTGAAAATAATCAAATTGGAAGTAGACATCCCATGCTGAGGGGCAATGCACCCTGTGGATTTTTGTTTTTCACCAACAAAAAAATAATAAAGAGAATTGAGCACTAATCACCAAGATTAAAATAACTAAGCTTAGAGATGCTCCTATGGTTGCTTGATGGAATAGAACATCTTTATCTCTACTGATAGGCTTATTCATTCCCTGGAAGATATGTGCAAGTTGTATTTGAAAAGAATCTGGAAATGTAAACATGAAAGATGAGAGGCCCAAGATACACAAATGTACGGTAAATATGAAGAATGAAAGGGCCCAATATGAAAGGCCTTACTAATTTTATTTCTTATTATATTTTAGCAGAAGCCAAATCACCAGACTGAATTCAATTGCCAAAAATTGTCAATAGTAAATCTCCATTTATTGTACCAGCTTGGTAGATGTCAGAGGTTGAGCTGAAATGCAGTGTAGACGTTCACAACTTGACAGAATTTTGCTTCTGCACAGAGTTAGTCACTTCTTTTTACTGTGGCTGTCCACAGTAAAATGGGCAGCCACAGTAATTCCCTATGCTGTAAAATAAAGCATGTATGTATATGTGTGTGTTGAAATGACCTATGCTGTAAAACAAAGCATGAATGAGTATATTGTTGGCAGAGTAGACCAAATACTAAATTGTATCCCTGGAATTCCTGAGAGAAGATCTGGTTAGAGGATCCCATTTGTCATCCCAGTCTAAAAGCTTTCTCCTCCCACTTTATTCCTACCATTTAAAGTCTCATTCTTAGTTACTTTTGCTCCTAGGAGAAAAAAATGTGGGTATCATTCTTATCAATCTCTCTTCCCCCACACCCATCCAGAAAACGGGATATTAGAAATATTTTTTTAATGGCATTGATTTTCTTGCTTTTCTAAGGTTTATGTTGTTGTTCTCTAGGTGTCTTTGTAGAGCTGAAAATCGGTATTAAAATATTTGAAAATAATTTTTAAAAAGCATTCATTAAACAACCAAGAAGGTTTGCTTTATCAGTCAACACCCCCCACCCCAAAAAACCCCCCAAACAAACAGTTCAGCAGATAAAACAATAGCAATTTTCTTTGAGTAAAACTGATAGTTGAAATTTGTGCTATTTGACAAAACCTGGGTGTCTGGTTGTCAAAAAATCGTTCATAAAAGCAGAAGAAAAATGGATGAAGGAGGAGGAAAAAGCTTCAAGAGGTTGGATTCTATGTATTGTATATTTCATGAGTTGTCAGACTGCTGATATAATACCCATATAGATCAACCTAGGTGGGACAGCATTTTTTAAAAAGTTTTTTTCCTGAAGATTGGAGGACTTAAAACTCTCCAAATGCGATTTAATTATAACTCCCAATAGCCTTCACTGTAGGTCAGTCTGGCTGGATATCCTATGTGTATATTTCTGTAATTTTTAACAAAGCACAACTTTCCTGCCTTGCTCTGCTCTAATTACAAACTACACGATATCACAAAGTTTATGTTGAAAAATCTTTATTGCACATTTCAACCGGACAGGATTATATGGAAAATTCAGATGTTCTGTTACTAGGCTGTTTAGGTTGCTTTGTAAATTTCTTTTCTTATGACTTTCCTCCATGGAATTCAGTGTCTTGAATGAGCTACTGTAATGTCTCACTCTAGTGAACTTTGCAAGATGTCCCAGATATATCCAAAATATATTTACATTTCCATCTGTCAAGTTTTCCCACAAGTCCGCTGAGAATTAGTGGATATATTCCTTTTTCTGGTCTGCTGAAAATAAGTATCCCATAAAATAGAGGTGGGAGCCACAGGCCAGCAACAGAGTCTGGCTTATAAGACCATTCAGTTAGGCCCATAACTTATCTTGTAACATTTTACCCCCTCTTTTAGGTTCCATGATATCCCCAAGGCCTGATACTCCATCTAATCTGATGCTCTGCTATTCCTTCTAGAGCAGTAGGAATGTTCCCACTATGCACAGTTGTTGCAACGTTTGAATGCATTCAAGTGAGCCCCTACCCAGCATCGGCTCTGCTCACAGGTGTACTTGGTGGTTTTCTCCATCTTGGGCAATACTCACTTAAGGTAGCTGAGAGGGACCCCTGGCAAAAACAGGCTCAGAGGAGGAGGAGGGCTGAAAATGAACATAGAAAATGAACCATGGAGCTAAAAAGGAAAGCACAGGAGAACAAAATAAATAAAAGAAAGAATCTGAAGCAAGAATGGCTGTTGGAAAAGGAAAGAGAAAAGCAGAGAAGTTTGTATATGGGGAGGAAATGGATAGGGAAAAAATAATATGGGTGAAGGGAGGGAATAAGGATGAAGGGAGGTGGAAATGGGGGTGGGTGAGGGGATGGATGAGGACTTGATTTAAAATTAGTTGATGACTCCTTTGTCAAGTCTATATTTTGGGAATGCAGGTAGTACTCGACTTACTACCACAGTCGAGCCCAACATTTATGTGGCTTAAGTGAGACATTTGTTAAGTGGGTTTTGCCCATTTTACAACTTTTCTTGCCACAGTTCTTAAGTGAATAATTGCAGCTGTTAAGTTAGCAACCCAGCTGGTAAGTGAATCTGGCTTCCCCATTGACTTTGTTTGTCAGAAGGTCACAAAAGGCAATCACATGACCCTGGGACACTGCAACTATTATAAAAACGAACCAGTTGCTAAGCATCTTAATTTTGATCACATGACCATGGGGATGCTGCAACGGTCATAAGTGTGAAGAACGGTCATAAGTCACTTTTTTCAGTGCTGTTGTAACTTTGAACCATCACTAGTTGAGGACTACCTGTATAGAAAAATGAGTTATAAATTAAAAGAAATTTTAATTCCCCTGGTATTAGTTCCAACAGCCTGAAATATTCTGGAAATATAACGATTTTGTTTCCATCTCTTTTAATTCTCATTCACTTACCTGGAGGAAGTCAAAATTGAATTGTGATGGTAATTGCAGGTGAACAAAATTTTACCCTTTTAAGATGACTAGGTTGGAACAGTTCACTTTTTAAAAAAAATGTCACAGCAGTTTTCATCCCTGAATTTCTGTTCTGCTGCCAAGGATGTTTTTCTGATAAGCAATATTACATTAAGTTTTAAAGTTGTTGTGATCAGGAGTGGGAGTTTACTCCACCACTCAGATTGATGTATGTTTTCTTTCATTAATGCTTTTATGGCACCTGAATTTCCATTTGGATAGCTGCCCATATAGCTGGTTGAAGGAAGCTCACATCTTTGCTTTTATTAAGTGTTACTTGTGCTTGGCAAGGCAACAGGAATTTTGTAGTATTTATGAAGCAGCATTTATTCATATATTTTTAATAGCTCTCTTTAATACTATAGATGTAAATCCAGATTAATCAGAATCTCCTCAACATAACTATTCATCTTCATATTCAAGCAAAATGCTCTTTGTGTTCCTGTGTTCCTCCTTTTAACAAATAAATAAATAAACCCATGAAGAACCTCTTGTCTCAATGAAATGATGGAAAGGTGTATGTGGGATAAGAACTGGAATAGTTGAATAATTATATTGATAAATACACCAGAATACTGTACATGTGTGTACAAAATATCATCTTACTCTTGGGTAATGGAAATCCTAAAAGATTCAGAGAAGTTCAAAGGAAATGGAAATCAAATTAATTATGCACCATTAACTTTGATACTTTAATTGCATGTATCAAAAAGTTTCAGGGCCTGTCTCTAGACTTTTCATCTTCAACAGTAACTTTACAATAAAAATATTCTTTAAAAAAAGTCTATCCATTTATCAGATGTTTTGTTTTCTGGATTGCAGTCATTCATTCTCCACTATCCATTTTCCTTTATTCCTGCATCCACCTACTCAGTTATGCATGTATAGCAGTGGACACCCCTTATGAATATTATACTATACCCATGATGGCGAACCTATGGCACGCGGAGCCATATCTGCCGGCACGTGAGCCGTTGCCCTAGCTCAGCTCCAGTGCGCATGTGCGCGCTGGCCAGCTGATTTTTGGCTCACACGGAGGCTCTGGGAGGGCGTTTTCGGCCTCCGGAGGGCCTCCAGGGGGCGGGGAAGGGCGTTTTCACCCTCCCCAGGCTCCAAGAAAGCCTCTGGAGCCTGTGGAGGGTGTAACAGGCCTACCGGGCCCACCGGAAGTCGGGTAACGGGCCATTTCTGTCCTCCGGAGGGCCTCCAGGGGGGCGGGGGAGGCCATTTTCCCCTCCCCAGGCTCCAGGGAAGCCTTTGGAGCCTGGGGAGGGCGAAAAACAGGCCTACTGGGCCCACCGGAAGTTGGGAAATGGGGGAGGGGGGTCATGCACGCATGCACGGGGGGCAGTGCAGGGGGGCATGCGCATGTGCAGGGAGTGGGGCGCATGGGGGCATTGAATTATGGGTGTGGGCATGCGCGCATGATAGCGCGCGCATGCTTTCGTCACCCGAGGAAAAAAAGGTTCGCCATCACTGTACTATACTATATGAGCCGTGGTAATGCAGTGATTAGAATGCAGTACTGCAGCAAGCTACTCCTGCTGACTGCCGGCTGACTGCAATTTGACAGTTTGAGTCTCACCAGGCTCAAGGTTGACTCAGCCTTCCATCCTTCTGAGGTCGGTAAAATGAGGACCCAAATTGTTGTGGGCAATATGCTGACTCTGTAAACTGCTTAGAGAGGGCTGTAAAGCACTATGAAGTGGTATATAAGTCTAAGTGCTATTACTACCAGTATTATTAACACACAATTTTCGTGTATAGCCAACGCTGGGGTTAGCTATGCGTACTCCATTCTCCATTTAATGCTTTCTTATCAGCAACAGCTATCACGATTGTTACTTAGATGAGCTTGTTACTAGACAAGTTTTTGAGGCAGTGAAAAGCATTTGTAAATTGACAGGAAACAACATTGTTCTTATAGACAAACTATCTAGGGACTTAAAAGATTTCAATTTTATTTTTATTTTATTTTTGTGACAAGCTTACAATTATTTCATTTTTCTTTTGCCATGTTTTCTGATGGAGGGCATGGTTTTCTGTGCTTTAATTCAAGGCCTCCTTTATCTCCCCGAACTCTGTGGTAAGCTCTGTTGAAGACCACAATTGAGCCCAAAATTTCTGTTGTTAAGTGAGACATTTATTCAGTGAGTTTTGCCCCATTTTACAACCTTTCTTGGCACAATTGTTAAGTGAATCACTGCAATTGATAGTTAGTAACCTGGTTATTAAATGAATCTGGCTTCCCCATTGACTTTGCTTGTCAGAAGGTCAGAAAAGGGGATCACATGACTTTGGAACACAGCAACGGTCATAAGTATGAACCAGTTGCCAAGCATTTGAATTTTGCTCACATGATCATGGGGATGCTGCAAATGTTGTAACTGTGAAAAACGGTCATACGTCACTTTTTCAGTGCTGTTGTAACTTTGAACGGTCACTAAATGAATTGTTGTAAGACGAGGACTACCTGTATATCCATAAAAATAGAATGACCCTTGCAATTCCTGTAGTAAATGTAATCTTGCAATTCTTCATTTACCAAAATGAGATGCAAGTTATATCATGTATGGAATCATTGCCTCCTTTCCCAGAGTCATAGCAGTACATTATTATATATTTTTACAGTACTTAATTAGTCAAGTTGCTATTGTAGCAGTTTGTGTTTATGTCTTTATAAACACACTGAGTATTTATCATACGCGTCCCTGATTCTTACATTATGCAAAAAAAGCAAACAGCTGTCCTTTATTTACTGTAGCCAAATGTTTTATAATTTTGCAGGTTGTCATAGGATGGAAATTTTTCAGATGGGAAGAGAAACGTTTGCTTAAAATTGTTTGGATTTCCATTTCATTGTTTATTTTCTTCTGGAGTTGGTATGTATAAACAGCCAACTATTGCTAATGATATAAGTGACCAGACCAGTTCATAGTTCTCCAGTGTCTTATAAGAAGGAAACAGCAGTCTACATTACCAGCAGATGTATAAATATTGACTAGAGTACTAATGCTGCAATGAATTAACTGCTGTCAGTGCTGTGGCTTGACTTGCAAACAATATTCACAAGATGTTCAACTCTTTTGATTTTCACTTGGAGACTGGACTATCAGAAACTCTGATTCCCCCCCCCCAACAAGTCCACATGATGAGTGTTCTGATCCAGCTCCCCAACACGACAAGCCCTTTGTAGTTAACGAAATGTTCCCTTTATTAGGAGTACCAGCAGCCGCTCTCTCACAGCAGGCTACAAAGTCTCTTAAGTCCTGTGGAAAGTGATGCTCGCTCCCTTTCCCCCTGAACTGGCCCAACACACCAGGAGTCTCTCTCTCTCTCTCTTCCCACACTTACAAAGGAAGTCCTGGAAGGTGCGCTCACTTTCTTCCAGCAGCAGAGACACACACACTCAGAAGGCGCTGCAGATTCCAAGAAGAATTCTGATAATTTTCAGACAGGATTCTGAAGTGCAGGCTATCAGTGGTGGACCGTCAGGGAGATGAATAGTTGTCTGCCACACCTATTCATCTCCGCCCCCTGCCTTTTATCCCCAGAGCTAGGGTGGGGCTTCGCTAGCAGGGGTGGCTCTTCCGACCGGCCCATAGATTTCCACTGCTCTCCTCTTCTCTGCCCTCTGCGCATCCACGTGTCAGGCACTGGACCCAGCTGTTCCTCCTCTTCCTCATCAGCCACCTCCAGACCTGGGAGCTGTTGACTCTCCATCTCAGGGCTGATGGATGGCCCAGGCTCCACCTCTGTCTCTATCTCTGACAGCTCCATTCCCTCTTCCCCCTCGGAACTCTCAGGTTGCCTTGATGCTGACCCTGACTCCCACGTCTCCTCCTCTGATTCGGCTGCTGAAAGGGCCGGCGGCCGACAGGCCACAACAATGAGCCTAAAAATGTAGGGGAAGAGGGATAATGCTCATCGCAGTCTTGTAATGTGCCACATGTTAGAAGGATAACCTTTGCAGAGGGGGGCCCTTACTGCTACCCTAGACTCCCTTTAAATGGGGAACTGAACTTCAGTATGTAGGGAGCCGGTGTATTTTTCTAAATTCATATTTGAGATATGGGAGCTCCCTGAACCACACAATTAACACATTTGGATTGAATGTATTCTGAAACATTTGATCTACCCAGAATTCAGAATTTAATTCATTATGCTAATCCCATTGTTGAAACAGAATCAGTTGCCATTAAGCTGAATTGACTCTTGGTGTTCAATTGCCAGAAACATGTTGTGTTCTTTGGAAAATAAACTTGTTTCCACTTGACTGGTGTCTGGATCAGGTTTCTAATTTCTGCTTCAGTTGGTTTTTCTGTGGGCATGAGGCATGTGGTTTCTTTAAAACTTTTTTGGTTTAGTTTTATCTCTGCAATTTGGGTTTTGTTTTGTCTGTACTTAGAAAATTGAGTGTGGGACTTTTACAATTTTATTTTTTATAAGTCTTCAACATCCTTAGATTTATTGCCTGCTCTCTTTGTGCCATCTGGTTTGGGCCTTAACAGAATCTCTGAGTTCTAAATGTGGGTCATTGAGGCTGTCAGCAATTAGAATTTAGCTGGCTGAAAACTAATAAGGTTGATTGTTCAGCTCATCCTCTCTTGCAGGTTGTTGTTAATGGCATAATAAACTAATCTTGTAAGTAGTACCTTTTTGCCAAGCTCAACTTCTTGTTTCCAGCTACTTAGACAGACATCTATCTATCTCTAACTCCTCTGTTATTTGTAAAATGTGTTTCTTTGGCAATAGTCATACTGCTTTGTAAATGAACGCTGCAATCAGATTTTCTTCTTTCTTTTTTACTTTTATAAAATCCACTGTAACGTGGTGTTACAATATGTAACAATTCTGCATCAGATAAGGTGAATTTCAAATGAATTAAAATAGGATGGATATATGTGTTACAGTATGTGAGTTGGACTTAAAGAGGAGTGACAGGCCCAAATTTGTCCAGTGACTTTCCATGGCTGATTATGGATTAGAACTTGGAGCTTCTGTTTCCTCAATCAACATTATAGTCATCACATCAAACCACACCAGGAGTGCAATATAGGGAAAAATAGCAATAGCACTTAGCACTTAGACTTATATACCACGTCACAGTGCTTTACAGCCCTCTCTAAGTGGTTTAGAGTCAGCGTATTGCCCCCAACAATCTGGGTCCTCATTTTACTGACCTCAGAAGGATAGAATGCTGAGTCAACCTTGAGCCGGTGAGGATCGAAGTGCCGAACTGCTGGCAGCTGGCAATCAGCAGAAGTAGCCTGCAGTACTGCATTCTAACCACTGTGCCACCATGGCTCTTAATAACTACATAGGAATAATGTAATTACAGAATACTATTTTTTATCCTTTACTGTATTAGCTAAGCTTCAAGTGTATTACATTAATGACATATTTTAAGCATAAATGTGAACAAGAGAGGTTAGGAGGCCTCCGTCAATTGTTCTAATGATGATTTTAAAATAGCATGGCCCCAGCTACCCAGTGATGTTGTTTATGGACACCCAACTAACCTTCCAGAAGGAATTTTAGTGAAAAAATAAATGTAGCTCCTGTGGCAGCAGCTTCTCTTTTAAATTTAAAATGACATTCTTAAAATGTGATGAGTGTAACTGTAATTTGTCACCTAAACCATGACTAGCCAAACTTGGATTTCTGTGATTTCACTAAAAATCAGCTCCCCGTTTCAAAGCTTTCCTCTGCTCTCATGAGGATTTAAAATCTCTTTTATGTAACCATTAATTTTTTTAGAGGAATATTTTCTTGAATTCCCTGTCAAACACGCTGCACATCTATTTTTTCTTCCTGAACTGATATTTAAATTTATTTTATTTATTTGCTGCATTTTAATGCCGTTTTTCAGCTTGTACCTTCTCAGAAGTCTCAGAGCAATTAAAAAACAGAGACTCACAGAGACTAGACACACAACAGATGGAGAGTGAAGAGAGAAGACAGAAGAGATGTTCTTTAAGGCCAGAGAAAAGAATTGAGCTGACATTTATATGTAATTCCAGGAGACCCTGGCTGACTTCTCTTCTGGGACTTCTTGCTTGATCAGTCTTATGACTTCTGCTGAAGGATAAGGAACTTCAGGGTATCTCTCAGGAGAGAAGGACTAAGCTTTTGTAGATTAGCACCAAGAGGAAAAATGAGTTCCCTCCAGCCAATTCTTCTTTGGTTAGTATCAGAGACCAATTTGGTCTGTTTTTCTTCCCGTGATGTTCTCCCAGCAAAGCAAAAGGTTCAGTTCCTCCATGATTTTTGGTTCTCAGTCCAGTGGAAGAGGCTAGAAATGTATTATCTTTCTGCTCTCAAATCCCAGCACTAATAGTAGGAGAGAAGGAATAAATAGTAGGAAAATAGGTGAGAATTACAAGTACAAAATTACATTATGCAACCTTATATAATTCTTTGAAGAAGGCGTAGCAGTTTGTCTTGAATTATCTGGGATTCTTCAGAATGCCTAAGAATTCTGATAAATACTATGCTCTGTGTTGAGGTCAGGTGGGAATTTCCCATGATTCTAATTTCTGTACCCAAGCTAAGACTCTGTGAGAAACCAGTGTTTTTCTCCCACTCCAGGACATTTTTCCAGTGGAATGAGCAGTCTGGGAGACCATTTTGGTGTACTAATGAAGGTAACAGACTAGAAACTGGGAGACCATGAGTTCTAGTCCCACCATAGGCATAAAGCCAACTGGGTGATCTTGGGCCAGTCACTCTCTCTCAGCCCTCGGAAGCAGAGTTGTTGGTATTTTGGCTACTACCAGAAACATGTTCTAATAATGTCTTAGTTTTGGCCAATGACAAAGCCAACAAAGTGGCTTCATTCTGGCAATTTAAAGTTTGGTCTAGACGTGGAAGAATAAGAAGAAGAAGCCCTAGGAAAAAGACAAAGGCAATCCAGTTCTGAAATCTTGCAAAGCAAACTGCAGGGACATGCCCAGACCAGTTGTCAGGAGTCAACTCTGTCTCAAAGATATACTCTCTCCCCCACCCCCAAAAAAAGAAAGAACAGCCTACACCCTGTGTAGTTCAGATAGCCTTGTTGACTTGAGAGGACTGATAGATCAAGCAACTTGAGAGCAACTCGTTCCCTTCAGAAATTATATCCGCATGTTCAGTCATTAGTTGAATAGAAAATGGAGCTGATTCTAACACCATATCTGCATATGCAAAGGAGAGGGCCTACAGTAGTTGTCTCAGATCCACTCACACATTGGTTCAATACATGACCATAATTTTTAATAAGGGCTAAAAGTTGTTGATGGTTTCCAAATGAAAACATGTTTGGATATAATTGTGCATAGCCGCATGCTTAAGAATTCTTTGTTAAATTAACTTTCACCAAGTTGACACTCGTGCCCTGGCTGCTTTTTTCCTGCATTAATCTGAAACTGTACCTTCTGCTTCCATTCCCTTGCATGACTTTGGAAGCTAGGATAATCAGCCAGAAGAGTCACAGCAGCAGATGGCAAGAAAACTCCTGAGGAGCCAAAGTCCTATTTTCATGCAAATGGCTTTCGTGGCTAAAAAATAAGGAGCAGGAGGCAAAATCACTCTTATATTAAAGAGACGGATTCAATTGTTTATAAACACTGTGCTTGGGATATACTTTATTAAGTATCAGATAAGTCATTTATTGCAAAGTAATGAACATGGGAATGAATGTCTGTTGATGTTAATTTTCTGTCAGAATAAATCCCATCTGCTAAGTGCTTTCTGAGAAGAATTTTCTTGAATCCCCAATGGGTTAATAGCATGGTTAACAGTTAATTGGAAATAAAAGAGGAATTGCTATAGCTTAAATTTTCTAGCATCTTCAAGCTTGCTCTGAAAGGCTGCTGGTGTTTTGTTTAATCTCTTGAGTAGGAGGCTAGACTAATTGATCTCCAAGATCCCTTTCAACTCTACAATTCTATGATTCAACTATAATTCCACACTTTTTATAAATCTACTATGATATCTTTCACTAAATATTTTCCGATGGCATTTAAATAGTCAAATATTTATGGAAGGGAGCCTAGACATTCTGGAATCATTTGGATGATGGCCACATCCAAAGTTTACATGCAAAAAGCAGGACATCAAGGTTTGCTACATGATTAATTGACTAACTGATAATGTTCTTTTTCAAATTCTAAACATACTTATTAGAGACCGAGAACTGTTTTGCTCATGGAATATACTTTCAAATGATCTTATTTACAATGGTACTGCTAGTTAATTAAATTTAGATTAATTTGTTTATGAGTATTACAAACCACACCAAAAACAAAACATTTTATATTGTTTTTCATCTAATAAGAGGAAAAAATATTTTTGCTAGATAAGATGAAGCTTATGCTTTTAAAAAAAAAAATGTATGTGCAACATTTTAATCAATTTGCAGATTTTTCAGTAGGGCTGGTCAGGTTAGAAACAGACACCACAAAGTCTATAGGAATGCTCCATTATTGTTGTTGGGTACAACAACAGAATCTTGAAAATCTGTCAGAATTTCTCTGTCCTATTTTAAAGAGAATCAAGGCAGAGATATTTTGAATCTCCTCACACTCTTGCCTTCCCAAAGCCATCATTTATTTTCTCTTTTGTAAAATTACTATTATTAATAATACTCCATTTTCAAATCAACATACATTTATTATTTTTATATTTCTTTTTCATTTTTTCTTTATGTGTGGGGAACGATTTAAACACAACAAATGAAAACGTTTAAAAAGGCAAAATTCTATAATTACAACTATATTCCAGACTCATCTGATTTTTTAAAAAGTCTTTTAAAGAAGAAACCAAGCTTTCAATGTTCATCCAACCTGTCCCTAGAATTTTTTCATTTCCTTTCTGTTAACAGCTCTTGCATGCCTAGTATTCCTCCACAGTAGCTAAAACCTGCCCATGAGGAAAATTGGAGAACCCAAAGAGCTCACTATGGGTGAGATGCATGAGTTAATGAGTACATATATAAGGCTCTGCAAGTTTAGTCACAAACTATTCACAATTTATTTTGAGTTTAAGTTACAGTGGCACTGTAAATAGTGACTTAATGACCATTTTTCACACTTACAACATCTCCATGGTCACCAGAGCTGACCAGAGCTGCTTTTGAACTGGAGCAGAATTCATGTGTGAAGGTGTCAGTTGAATTTAGTTTCTGTTCAGTTTCTCTTTTTCTCCACTCATGAATTTTCATTTTTCCTCTCCTTCTCCATTAACTCTGGTTGGAAGGAGTGGAAAAAGGTTTGCTTTATAAATGTATAAGTTTCCCAGCAAAATTTATAACCAAGTTAGTGTATGTGCCCCTCCTCTGCTTATGGCTTTCCATTAATTATCTGACCAGTCCAGATGGAAACAAAATGCTGGATTAAGTGGGACTTTGCTCAGTATCAGAGTGGCGCTTAGGCCTGTCTGAAGATTGAATTGAACTTCAGTTCAGTCCAGGAAGGGTTATCTGATGTGCTGTTGTCAAGCCTTGGAGATAGCTAGGTCAAGAAACAGATACCCAGAAATTCCAGGAATATGATTTTATTATTGTAGGGTGTAACAGCAGAACCTGAAGCCTGACCAAATTCCTGTCTGTTCCCTGTTCTACATATAGTCCTTGGCTTACAACCATTAGTTTAGTGATTGTTCAAAGTTACAACGGCACTGTAAATAGTGACATTACTGACCATTTTTCACACTTACAGCATCTCCATGGTCACATGATCAAAATTCAGACACTTGGCAACTGGCATGTATTTATGACAATTGCAATGTCCCAGGGTTCTATGATCACCTTTTGCGATCTTCTGATAAACAAAGTCATTGAGCAAGCCAGATTCAACCGTGTTACTAACTTAACAACTGCAGTGATTCACTTAACAACTGTGGCAAGCAAGGGGCAAAATAGGGTAAAACTCACTTAACAACTGCCTTGCTTAGCAACAGAAATTTTGGGCTCATAAATAAGTAAGTGGTCATAAGTAGAGGACTACCATACGAAACAAAATCAAGGGATGGTTTTTCCGAGTTTTTTTCTGACACTCACTTCAAACTCTGGATTGTATGATTTCTTCTCTATGTCCCCTCAAAAATAGATATTGCTGTGTCTTTTCCTCCTTTAAGAGCATTTTCTTACTTCCCCAACATGAACTCTAAATTCCTTAACAGTTCTGCACATTGCAGCCTCAAGCAAACTAGAAGCAATCTTCATGTGTGTGTTGTGAATATTTGCAAAATATACATAATACATCAGTAGCATTCTCACTGCTCACCCAGAGACTTTGTATAGGCCTTCATCTTCCTCAGACCCGTCAGTCACAAAAACTGCCCTTTGACATTTCAAGAAACACAAGTAAAACATGTTTTACCTGTGCTCGATGTCACAGTTTTCTTTAGGATAAACAAGATACTTTTGCATGCCCTTTTCCTTCTCCACTGTATGATGCAAAGTAAGAGGCACTGAGGAGTGGAGAATTCATTCATTCATTTCTTTTTTTTTTTTTTGAGGCATGGTGTGAAGTGATAGAAAACATGCAATATTTGCAAAGTCTCAAAAGCTGGGCTTTTATAAAAGACAAATGCATTGCAAGCTTTTCTTGCTACCTTCGCTTTCTATAAAGAGTGTGAGGAAATATCCTTTCCTCTATGAACTGAACAACATCAACTTCTATTAGTGGCTATCTACTATAATACATCCACATTTGGAGGCTTCCATTAAATATGCAGTCTCGAGTTTTGCATAACTATAGAAATAAGCTTTCTTAGGTCCATGATGCATGCTTAACTTAACTAAGGCATTTTTAGGCCATAATCAGACATCTCTGGAAATCATAGAATCATAGACTTGGAATCTATCCTTCCCAATTTATCAAGTCCAACCCCTCTGTACACTCCAGGATTCCTGACACCATCCCCAAGCGATGTTTACCCAGCCTCTGTTTGAAAATGAAGAGGCAGAAACCACTTCATGCAGTAACCTATTCCACATCCAGATTTCCCATCCAATTATTATATGTACACGTAGTCCTCAACTTACGACCACAATTGGGGCCAGCATTAGCATTGCTAAGCAAGGCAGTTCTTAAGTGAGTTGCACCTGATTTTACGATCTTTTTTGCTAAGTGAATCACGGCAGTTAAGTGATTATGATACAATCATTAAGCGACTCTGGCTTTCCCCATTGATTTTGCTTGTCGGAAGCAGGCTGTGAAGATCGCAAATGGCTATTACTGTGCTTCCCTGAAAATACAACCTACCCCGAAAACAAGCCCTAGCCTGATTTTCACACCCGCGCCTAAAATAAGCCCTACTCCAGTGACCCTGGGACGCTGCAACAGTAGTAAGTGCAAGGACCAATCATAAGTCACTTTTTTCAGTGCTGTTGTAACTTCAAATTGTTGCTAAACAAATGGTTGTAGGTTGAGGCCTACCTATACACTTGTTTGGCTTGTGTGCTGCCTCCTCCCTTTATTATGTAGCTAATACCAATTCCAGTCTGGATGCCTACAGCAGCAGTTTTCTATTGATCCAACAGAGGGTATCCAGATAAATCATTGTCCTGGAGACTACTACATTGGGTTGATACCAGGCAAGATAAGCTCAAACTAAGTTGAATTTTGAAAAGGTAACAGTTGCTGGACTGATAATATCCTGAATGTCTCCTATATTTTATAGACTTGTAGCTTAAGAAAATATCTTAAGGGTTTCTTACACCCACCAAAGACAATTTTTGTTCAGTGAGTAATGAATGCTCTAAGATAATTGGTTACAGACATAAGCCTTAAGGCTCAATTAATATTTTAAAGTCTCCATGATTTCACTCTGAACTTAACTTCCCCCAGGTACATTCCTTTAGTAAGATTTCTTTTCCAATTAAGAAGCATTTCATTTCTAATATCTAACATCAGCTTCCTCAGCCTGGTGTTTTCTAGATAAAAAAATTGGAACTCCAACTTCGAGAATGTCCCCAGTGTATCTAGAAGTATCAGGCTGGGACAAGCTAGTTTAATATTTCTCTTGGTGACCTAAACGGTTCTCAAATATTTTCAGCTATTCCACCAAAAGTTTTATCACATGAACTGATTTTGCTTTGGTTCTTCATTATTACATTTAAGACCTTTTATGTTATTGTTGAGAAGAGGAGCTAGCGTAGGCCACTTCCTTGTTATACCTGTTTTAATGTTCAAGGTGTATTCTTGGGCAGTCTGTCAATTTATGCTGTATTTTGTAGAGAATCTGGCCTAAAAGATCAATATCTTTAGGGATTGTCATATATATATAGCTGCATGTGCAAGTATTGCAGATTAAAGGACAAAAACTAAAACTAGATTTTATGATCTTTTTTTTAATGTAAAATTCAGACTCCAGCTGGGGTACTTCTTATTTATATGTTTTCTACATGTTAAACATTGCTTGAATATTAAAAACTAGTAATTCACCTCTTTATTTTTTGCCTTTTTACCACATTATATTAATAGTAACAAATATACATTTAAAGCAGCAACATACAGGAGAAAAAAACCCTTTTTTAATATATTTTTTATTAAAATTTAAAAAAGAAGATAAAACAGATGCAAAATATTATAAAGGAAGGAAGGAAGGAAGGAAGGAAGGAAGGAAGGAAGGAAGGAAGGAAGATACAAAGCAATGGGTTCTGATATTCTTCACAGCAGTTATAAGTTCAATTATATTTAAACTCTGTCTCTAAACTTGCATCACATTATTCTTCTTCCTATAATTTATTCTATCTTAAAATCAACGCTGGAAATCACAAGTACATTTTTTTTTATTTTTACACAAAAGTCCAAAGAATATTTATATTCAACTTTAAGCATTTATAATCCATAATTAAAACTAGGATTTTAGAAAAATGAATACCAATAGCACCCAACATGGAAGCATTTTCTGTATCTTATTATGCCTGTTGTGGCATTTGTTAGGTCTCATCTATCATTGTCACTTCCATTTGTATTTCCTCCTTTAAAATTTTCCAAAAAAATTCTTCCTTTCTACACAGAGTTCAGTCTAAATCTCTGATGTTTAAAAATAAAAATCACTCCTTCCAACTTATTCCATCTAAATGGAAGTTTCTTCTGTTTTTTTTGACTGTCTGGAAAAAATGCTCTTTTTTATTATGTAGTGTTCTAATTAGAATTTCTCTAAGTACAATTCCATCTATATTATCAATTCTCAACCTAGTATTAAAATACTGCTGCAAAACTTGATCTCCGGTCTTCTACCTGACTAAGGGCACAAGGATATCCCATGGAACTTTCTTAATTTTTCAAAATGTATATTAATCCTATAAATCTTGTCCATCTTAGTGCCAGTGTCTTTTTCCTCCCAATCAAAACAATTAGAGACTTAATTATCTTTTGTCTAATATCTTCTATGTGTTCTGGAATTGCTCTAAAGTCTAAACCTTAAACAAAATTCTTTTCCTCTCAGTTCCAGTAATACTATGTCATCCAAATCTTTCTCAATTTCACTATTTATAACTTCTATCTTACTTTCCAAAACTTCCACTTTGTCAGTAATTTGTTTTAAGTCTCCAATCAATTGCCCTACTTCAATCTTCTTAACTTCTTCTTTGACACCTTTTTTTATCCCTGCAAATCCTTTTTCCATTTCTGTTTTTACTGTTGCAGTCATCTTTTTGCCAAATTCTTCAAACATCTTCTGCAATAAATCTGGTGAAATGCCCCTATCTGTAAGCTGTTCTAATGAACCCCTGTATCCTTCTGCCAGGTTAGCAGCTTTACTTGTAGTTGCCATGGGGAGAAAGTAAGAGCGTTTCAGTTATTTTGGTGAAAGTAAAAGAAAGGCTGCTCTTTTTTTTCTGTTTTGCTTCTGTCTCTTCCACACCTTAGTCTCAGTTAGCTCTCCATAGTTACAGTCCCACTCATATTATCACCTTCTTGTTTTAATAATAAATTAAAATTAAAATCCTTGAAAATAATCATTTTTTATTTCAAAAATAGAGAAAATATAGAGCTATTTTGGTCAGGTGGTTCAGGCACCAGGCTAGAAACCAGAATTCTAGTTCTGTCTGAGGTATGAAAACTGGCTGGGTGACTTTGGGCCAGTGAGTTTCTCTAAACCCAACTCACCTCACAGCAGGGGTGAAATCCAGCAGGTTCTGACAGGTTCTGGAGAACCGGTAGCGGAAATTTTGAGTAGTTCGGAGAACCGGTAGCGGAAATTTTGAGTAGTTCGGAGAACCAGCAAATACTACCTCTGGCTGGCCCCAGAGTGGGGTGGGAATGGAGATTTTGCAATATCCTNCTTCCCCCAGGAGTGAGGAGGGAATGGGGATTTTGCAGTATCCTTCCCCCAGGAGTGAGGAGGGAATGGAGATTGTGCAGTATCCTTCCCCTGCCACACCCACCAAGCCACACCCACCAAGCCACACCACGCCCACCAAGCCACGCCCACAGAACCGGTAGTAAAAAAATTGGATTTCACCACTGCCTCACAGGTTGTTGTCATGGGGAAAATAGGAGGAAGGAGTATTAGATATGTGGGCAGCTTTGAGTTACTAATAAAAATAATTTTAAAAGGGATGAAGAAAGAAGGCACTCACCAAGAGCCTTTGATCTTCACTGCCATTTGGAATAGCTCTTTTAGGTTGTAAACTAATTAAATTGTAAAGTGATTAAGAAAGTGAGGCTTTTGTCTGTCAAATGTCCAGTTAAGGATACACAGTGGTTAATGGCATATTATAGGTTAAGGACATGTTATGAATCCCTCGGGTCCGAGAAGCTCAATTTGTGATCAACCACAAGAAACTCAGTTCCTCTGGTCTGTTTGTGAGGAACAGCTCCTCCAGAGCACAAAGTGCCAATCCCAAAGATCTCTCCTTGTCTCCAGAGAAATGCTGGTCAGCGAGAAACTGGCTCCTGGATGGTAGTTCCATTGCGGTGCTATCACCACTCTCAAACCAATATCTGATTCGTCATCAATCCCCACCCAGACGCCGCTGAAAAAAATATCAATAAAAGAAAACAAAAACAGTATAGTTAGTCCTCGACTTACAACAGTTCATTTAGTGACTGTTCAAAATTGCAACAACACAGAAAAATGTGACATCCCAAGTCTGTTTCAAATTTTGATGGCCTGTGAAGAAGGACTTCCATCAAAACAGGCATGGGTGGAGGAATAACTTTTATATTAAACTGTGCTAGAAAAAAAGAAAAGGGAGTTTCATGCCATAAATCTGCTTGGATTGTTTGGAATCAGTGAAAGTTTTAGAAATGGACTTTGCGGTGCATTATAATCATTTGAAAAATGATTTTTGAAAAAGCCATAATTAAGGCACTTATCAATGTCACACATTTATATTTATTTATTATTAAATTTATATGCCATTCATCTTGCTGATTGTGTGAATGCAGTAATTTGTAGTCTTTTTTAAAAAAAAAATATGTTATGACCTGCAAGGAGATTAAGAAGCAGTGAGACTTTAGGAATTGAAGAGACATTAATTTTCATTCCTACACATTATCCCTTGAAGTTGCTGTTTTGCATTACAAGAGAAATGTTGGGGCAATGGGTGATCAAAGGTACAGTGGGCCATACCCTACATTTCAAAGAGAGGGCTGCAGTAGATGGAGCAAGGAGAAAATCCGCATGCATGGGGCAAAGAGGATAGAGACATCCTTTCTTAAAACAATTTTAAATAGTTAAAGCTAGTTTAAGGCTTTCAGTACCATGTTGATTTGTTTTCTCCTCACAGCGGTGGGAAGCTCTACTATAATTCTTCAGCCGTTGTAGTTGGAAGGAGTTCATGGTCCACAAGTTGCCAATTGCAGGCCTCCCTCCTATAGTTTATAACTTCTCCATATGAGTGGTAATTCAGGATTCCAGACTTTATGCTTCTAAAGGGGGTGATAAATGTTTCCCTTTTGCTGACTGCTTATCCCTCTTGCAGCTCTCTGTGTGTATTAAAAAAAAATCCTGATTTATTTATAAGATTTATAAGGCTGCCCAACTCAAACTGCCAGTGTCTCTGGGCAGCATACAGCCGCCGCCCCCCGCAAAAAACCCCCACCAACTAACAATAAAGCAAAACATCCCCTTATCCATATAACATTAAATGTCAACAGTATACTGTGATATATATATATATATATATACATACATATATTTATTCCACATTATATAAACTACCTCCTATGACATATAGAGGATCCAGAATTTCTATATATTTTAATATACTCAACAAGGCTGATTAATAGCATCCTTACTGTCCCCTTCTTTCACAGAAGTATAGGGTTTGGCACTCTTGTATAGCAAAGCAACAATCCTGAATTTATTAGGAGGGGGCTATCACTAGATTGGCAACAAGACTATTCTTCCCACTAACCAACCTTAAATTTTACACAGCAAATTTCTAAGGATCTGAGGGAGATGGGCAGTTAAGTGTGTGTATTTTTGTGTGTGTATATTTGCATTCTTGCAATTAATGTTATTTAATTAGGGAGGTTTGAGGGTTATTTAATTAGGGAAGTTTGAGGATTACTTAATTAGGAAGGTTTGAGGGAAGGTTTCAAACGTTTGGAAGACCTGCATGTTTTTTTAATTTATTAACTTTTTAATCCACCTTTATTATTTTATAAGTAATGCAAAGTGGTGAACATACTGTACCTAATACTCCCTTCTCTTCCTATTTCCCCCACAACAATAATCCTGTATGAAGGGTTGGGTTGGGCTGAGAGAGAGTGACTGGCCCAAAGTCACTGAGTTGGCTTTCATGCTTAAGTTGATAGATACTAGAACTCACAGCAGAGACTGTATCACGTATTTTTCTGGATTGGGAAGGGTGGGTTAGGCTGGGCTGAGAGACAGTGACTGGCCCAAAGATACCCAGTCAGCTTCCATGTCTAAGGTGGGACTACAACTCACAGTCTCCTACCGTGTTTCTCCTAAAACACGACCCACCCCAAAAAGAAGGCCCAGCACTGTTTTGTGCGCATGCATTAAAATTAAGCCCTACTCCCAAAATTTGGCCCTATTTAAGCACATGCGTGGCTGGTCCGCGAAAGAAGTGGCCAGGCAAGGCGCATCGCTCGCTCTTTTCGGCCATGAAAGAAGCGGCCAGGCGAGGCACGTGGGTTGCTCCTTTCGGCCGTGAAAGAAGTGGCCCGGCGGCCAGGCGAGGCACGTGGGGGAAAATTAGGACACCCCTCGAAAAGAAGGCCTAGCCGTTTTTTCGGGGGTCAAAAGAAAATAAGACCCTGTCGTATTTTTGAAGAAACACGGTAGTTTCTAGGCAAGCACCTGAACCACTACACCAAATAGCAGCAATGTAGACACCAAATCTAAGAAGTTATATCTCATTCTGTAAACTCTTATGGAGACCAATTAGAAATTACTGCATATGTGTACACATCGTGTGATTTCCTGTATACAAATGCATTTATAAATTGCTTTAGGGTAACAAACCTATATTACTTCCTGAGGAGTTTTAAATAAGGAGCATGGAGTCTGATCAGTTTAAAGGCTCACTTTGTAAAAGGAAATTAACATTCATCTGAAAAGCTTGAACCCTAAGTAAATCTTTTATGAGCCCAAATAAAGATAATTGGTATACACAAGAGCTCACTACAGCTTGCATAAAATTAGTGGTTGCTAGAATACTGAGATGTCCCCAAAACCATTATTTCCAATGCCAAGTGGTGATTTAATTTTAGATTATTGGCTTGCACTGGCTCCCAGCTTCTGTTCAGGTGCAAATCAAAGTGTTGATTATCACATTTAAATATCTACCTGGCATGGGCCAGGACTGCCTCTCCCTGAGGGTATCTGCTCACCCACCTGAGTGGGCATGCTCTAGGTCCCTTCCCTTAAATATTGCCATCTAGGTGGCTTTGGAAGTGTGTCTTTTCTATAGCTCTGCGGAAGACCCTTCCCCTAGCAATCCAATGCGCCCCCATCCTTTTAGCCTTTCCAAAGGTTATAAAGAATTGGGTGTTCCCCCAGGTGCTGGGTTAGAATGAGGGTGTTTGGGCTTGGCTGTTGGGATCATTCCAGGAGGATGGCTGAGGTGTTTTATGGGGTTTTATTTTGGGGGGAGGGGGTATTATGAGCCACCCAGAGTTTTGTTCTAAGATAGGTAGAATAGGTAGGGTAGAATAAAGTCTTGATGTTTTATCTGTTCTTAGGGAGCAAGATTGAGTTGCTTAGATTCATTGTTTTATAACATTTTCACTGATTGCAACGTTGCCCACAATGAATAAATCAAATCACTTAAAAGCACATTAATTTTATTTTCAAAGAAATATTTTATTTTATTATGTCCGGAATGTACTTTCTGTGTGAAAAGGATGTGGAATGCCTCTTCTATGATGCTTGTTTAAGTGTATCTTCTGTGTTTTTAAAGTATGGGTTTTTTAAATGATAAATTAGAAATTGACATTCTAACCATGATTTTCCGACACATTTATGGTATATTTGTGCTTTACCATTCAGCCAAGTTTAATCTGCTTCTCCACATTAAGACAATTATATTTTTTAAGATACAGTGGCTGACCCCATAAAAAAACTATAAAGAGTTATTCTGATCTCCTCTCCCTTGCAGCTTCCAAGGAGAAATAAGTAGTATGAAATGTTATGCTTGGGAATCCTTGGTTTTGCTTTGAGATTTGAAATTGCTCAGATGTGCTCTGTTCTCTTTCCTATTTTTTAATTACTACCAACTCATTTTTTTAAAATGTATTGCCATCCCTTGGATGCTCAATGGGTATGTCTGTTTAATGGATTGTATAAAACTACTGCAATGTGTGCCTTTAAATTTTGTGGTGACTTTTTGCAACCATATGGATAGATTTTCTCTATGATGGCTGGGATTTTTGAGTGGAATTTATTCACTTTTCTACTAATTTTTCCTCCCCCTATCTCCAGGAGCCAAGTCATTCTGTCCTGGAACAACTAGGTTACTTCATGCTTCAAGGCCTGTTTGGTTATGCTTCTTCTCTTTGTCTGATCTGTCTGGTCAGTGGCTCCGGGCAACTACTTTCCCCCTTATTCTGTTCTAATTTACTCTGTACTGTGGATTAGAACAACCTAGCTTGACATATCAGACTACCCCCCCCCCCAAAAAAAACCCCCACACATTTGTTTCAGAGTCCTTGTGTTGAGAACCTCAGAGTTTTTCCTACACCGTTAGTTATCCTTGATAGGTATGATTGAACTGAGCTGCCACAGAAGGACCATTTCTCCTTACTTCTTCCATTACTGTGTTTTGTTTTGCCGCAGAGCTCCTCAAGGGCAACAGAGTACAGTATTGCTTCTTTTTGCTCTTTATTTGAAACTGCTGAGAGATTGTGCCTAAATTACAAAGTAGGGATCCCTTTTGAATAGGAAGAACAAATTGAAGACTCATAAAAGAAAATCCTTAATCTGGCAACTGAAGGGAATTGATACTTGCTTTCAATGTACCGCTTTTGGTAAGAGGTGGCATTGATTAATATTGGTATTAATGGTATCAATGGTAATAATTGGCATTGATGGGTATGGTATGGGTTGTACTATGCTGTTCAAGACAAGCTGTGTCATTTTTAGTACCAACTCATGGGTTTTCAAATATTCCTGAATATGCATGAGAGTGTATGTGAATGTTCATCATGGCAATGTCTGCACTTGGAAAAATTTCCATTTTTCATTTTATTTCCCGAGTTGTATCTTGATTACTCCATTCCACAATATTAATGGTTAATGGCAAAATCTTTTGGGGTATATGTATTAGAACTGAATGTGCTGATTGAATTATTACAGGTCAAGCAAAAAAGAAAAAGAAAGGAAGGAAGGAAGGAAAGAAAGAAAGAAAGAAAGAAAGAAAGAAAGAAAGAAAGAAAGAAAGAAAGAAAGAAAGAAAGAAAGAAAGAAAGAAAGAAAGAAAGAAAGAAAGAAAGAAAGAAAGAAAGAAGAAAGAAAGACAGAAAAAGAAAGAAAGAAAGAAAGAAAGAAAGAAAGAAAGAAAGAAAGAAGAAAGAAAGACAGAAAGACAGACTTAGAAACAGAACTTTTAAATTGCCTGTGTATTGTCGTTTGTATGTACACTGAGAGCTTATGCACCGTAGACAAATTCCTTCCAATCACACTTGGCCAATAAAGAATTCTATTCTATTCTATTCTATTCTATTCTATTCTATTCTATTCTATTCTATTCTATTCTATTCTATTCTA
>QLTV01003476.1:30843-86871 GCA_003457575.1 Thermophis baileyi
TGCCATATCCATTTTTTTCCCAAGTAGCATTCCATCCTCATCCTCATCCTCATCCTCATCCTCATTATCCTCATTAATCTGCTTTCTGATCTGTAAGTGTGAAAATTAAGTCACTTCTGCCTGTTCAGAAATTTGGAAGATCTTTATCCTTAAGAATAAAGGAATCTCAGTTTGTGGTTTATTTTTGTTGTGTCTTCCTCACCAGTACTTGAGGAGGAACAGAACAAGGAAGATTACAGTACTTTCTACCACCAATAGAACTAAAAACAGGAAGAACCTGAGTCTTTTTCATCGATGAGTATTTGTTAAACCCCTTCCAGTTTTGCTTGTTAAATGATAGGAATACAACAGAACCCTTATTTAGAACAAAAACAAAAAAAACATCACTCTGTTTACTGGGTAGTCCTGTTTCTGCTCTAAGGTGATCTGCTTTGAATACTGTAGATTACTTATATAAATGGGTAAAGAAAGCATAAACTTATATTAGCCAACGATGTATTTACAAGTGGCTCTAAATACCAGCTTCAAATTTATTGCAGTTAAGGTAGATGAAAAGTCTTCTTTAGCAGCATCTGGGTTCAATTTAAAACTTTCTACAACATATTAACCATAGTCAGAAGGGATTCATTCCAGGCTGAAAGTGTACTGGCATTGCTCACCTAAATAAGATCTAGTTCGACCTGTGACTTCTACCAAATTTTGAAAGTTTTAACCAGTTATTTTCTTTAATAAAGATGGCTAAAAATGGATCTCAACAGTTACATAAATGAATACACCATTAAGTACCATTTTTTTAATTTAAAAGGGTTTAATTACGTACTGCTTATATAATGTTACATTATAAAGGCTATTATTGGTTTTTTTTTAACTGATAATTTTCTATTGGTTTATTCCTGCTCCTTATGGTTAAGCTTTATAAGTTGTTTTTCCAAATTATATTTATTTTGTAGGAAATTGGATTCCGCATATTATTATTTACAGCAAGATATTCTTTGATTAGATTGGCAAAGCAGCACCTTTTTATTCTTTGGGTTTGAAATAATAGTGAAAAGCATAGGGGAGTTTGTTTGTTTTTATTGAGGAGAAATAGTGGCTTTCATTAGCCTGCTAATTTGGCCATTTTGAAACCTTCCTTGCAGGTGAACCTTTGTTCTAAAATAAATTTGTTTCTTCTGCTGCAATTTGGCACATTTGACAGCTGTTGCATAAGAAAGTGTGTGTGTGTGAATAACTTGTTTTAGAACTTCTGGTCAATGAAAGAACACCAACCTCTTTCTCTTTCCCCACCAGAGAGTGCCTGGGCGCAAGGGACCCGTATTGTGGCTGGGATAAAAAGCAAAAGCGATGCACAACCATTGAGGACAGCTCCAACATGAGCCTCTGGAGTCAAAATATTACCGAGTGCCCTGTAAGTAAAAATCTAAAATCAGGAATATAAAAATGTATGACACAGTTTGCTTTAAACTAGTCTTCATGAAATTGCTGCAGCATTGTGACATCCGTGGCACGTGGGTTAACTGACTGGTAGAATTCCAACATTTTCTGTTCATCTGCATGAGGACTGATGGAGGAAAACCTAAATGCATCCCGTTTGCTTATGGTGTAGAGACCCAGGCATTATGGCAAACCTTACCACTGAGGGTTGCATAACCTTTTCCTCAACATCAAAATATGTTTAAATTTGGTTCAGATTCCAGAAGTGAATTCAGTGTTGTTCATACAATTACTTTCGGTGCATTTAATCAATTTTTTTTTATCAATAGCAATTGAATTTCTGGAAATTGGTAGGGGATGGGAGGCTCTTGAGATCTCATCCAAGGTTTTCAGCGGGCTGTCTCTGGCCCAGGGGCCTCTAGTGTAATTTATTGTCTCCTAGAGGGAAAAAAACCAAGGAATAATTCCAGGCTTCTTAATTTATTAGACATTTTGTAAGATAGCTTGATCGTTTGGACTGATAATTGGTTTCAAACAAAGTGCTGAAATGGCAGAGTGGCATTAAAGTGATATGATTTGCATGGGGCCTGTGAACAGTAACTCCACCAATTGTGATCAGGAATTTGTCAGCGACTCCCTTGAATTTGTCTCATGGAGAAGATGGATGCATATTGGAGAGAGAAAGGCAGTCTTTGAGAGGAAATGACTGGTATGGACAAGTCAGTTTCTTCCTCATTTCTTTTATGCAGAAGAATCCATTCTCATCACATAGAAGTTGCAGAGCAGATTCCATCTTCTCTCAACGTTAGCATAGTCAAGCCGAGCTGTAGGTTGCAGAGGCACCCCTTCATTCTGAATCAGCCCCTCCCAGTAAAGGGTAGTGCATGTACGTAGGATTGCCTAAGCATATATTTAATAACATAGAGTAATGAATTATTATTGTTACTGTTGTTGCATTCCCATTATGCAGGGCTGATTGATAGCTAAGTTGCAGAGGGGTATTTTGTGCAGCTTGCCAACTTGGATTTAAAGTTGCAGTGCTGGGATTTTTCCTGTCCGTAATAACCTTGGTCACTCCTTTCCACCCCACTCCCACTCCCCATATAGCATTAATCATTCCTGCTTGCTTCGTTTTTTCGTATGGTTTTAAAGTATTGTCTGCTTATAGCCTTCTCCTGCTGTTCTTGGGATATAATGTTTATTGACTGCCAGGTGTTGTTATCTTGTCACAGCTTAATGCCTCTGTCTGTTGCTAGGTGTATGAGGTGTTAATCCTTTCCCTAAAACACAATGTCTGGTGGAAAGCCCCCTCCTTTCGTAATCAGTCTTCCATGGTCGCGGAAAATAGCCTGTTGCGAGTCATTTGGGTTTTAGAAATGACACAAGGGATGGGAAGGGTAATGTTTGGATTTTAAGACACAACCAATAACAGCTGCCTTATGTGTTAGAAATAGGGATCTCTAAGATGCATATTCAAAAGGTTGATTCAAGCGATTCTGCTTTGCCATAATGGATGGTGACGGACTGGGTACAGACAATATGTGCAACTAAAAACCAGCCACTTTTATGACTTAAGCACAAGCAGCATCATGACCTCACCTTTTTTCTACATGCATCATGGCATTGCAGCCCTAAAAGGGCACAGCTTGCACCATGATGCTGCTTTCATCATACTAATGAAAGTGGCAAGAAGCCACTGGGCTTGAAGCAAAGTTGTGAATTTGTTTTGTTCTTATTTCTTGGATATTTATCCTGCCTTTTTTATTGTTTATAAATAATTCAAGGTGGTGATAAAACTCCTTTCTCTTCCTATTTTTCCCACAATAAATCCATGACAGGAGTTGGGCTGAGAAAGAGAGAGAGTGATTGGTCCAAAATCACCCAGCCAATATTTCATCCCAAAGTGGGACTAGAACTAATAGTCTCCTAACCACTAGTCAAAACTTACAATTGCCTGTGAAGATGTAGAGCAGTGGTTCCCCAACCTTTCCGGCTCAGTGCACCAGCAGTGAGGGAGGGAGAGGGTTTTGCATGCACACACCGCTTTCACAAAGGCAGCTTTGCATGTCACTCTCGCCCACCACTTCTGTGGCCCGGTTCCAAATGGGCTGCAGCCCGGCATCGCGGACCAGGGGTTGGGGACAGGGGTGAAATCCAGCAGATTCTGACAGGTTCTGGAGAACCGGTAGCGGACATTTTGAGTAGTTCGGAGAACCGGCAGCGGACATTTTGAGTAGTTCGGAGAACCGGCAAATACCACCTCTGGCTGGCCCCAGAGTGGGGTGGGAATGGAGATTTTGCAATATCCTTCCCCCAGGAGTGGGGAGGGAATGGGGATTTTGCAGTATCCTTCCCCTGTCACGCCCACCAAGCCACGCCCACCAAGCCACACCACGCCCACCAAGCCACGCCCACAGAACCGGTAATAAAAAAAATTGGATTTCACCACTGGTTGGGGACCCCTGATGTAGAGTACAGGAGCTATTTGTTTACCATAATGCCCAGGACAATACAAAAACTGTGCTTCCGATGCTACAGAGACAAGGTATGAGTTGGAAATATGACTCTGGGATGTTCCCATTCCTAAGGCCTAATCAATCAGTGCATTGCCATCCCGTGAGTACCAAACAGAATTGCAGGTGCTGTCTTACTCTTCTCACTTGCAACGTGGAGAAGGAATGAGAAAGCTGCAGCCGTTCTTCCAGCAGAAACGTTAAGGAAAGCTGCGTAAGGGGTAATCACGG
The DNA here is from genome assembly GCA_003457575.1 of Thermophis baileyi. Lineage (NCBI taxonomy): Eukaryota > Metazoa > Chordata > Lepidosauria > Squamata > Dipsadidae > Thermophis > Thermophis baileyi. The sequence goes on from QLTV01003476.1 coordinate 35,022, forward strand.
GAAGGAGGAATTCAGCGATACAAGATGGAGTGCTCATTCCAATTAGAGTTCCCTTAATGTAACTCCCCTTGCTTCTCCTCTGCATTCCATACCCAGGGAAGCAATTGCAAAGGCACCTTGAGCAGCCATTAATACATCAACTGGCAGTCATCATGGATTATTTCAAAGTGGATTAAGACTTAATTGAACAGCACTGATGTGCACCGTATGTGGCTATCTCTTTAACCATCAGCAGGTGGGAAATTACTTAACACTGCTGTAAGGAAGAGTGGTCAAAAAGAAAGGGAAACCTAGATGATGCAGTAATCTAATTCCCCACTTTGCTGTATAGCTACCCATTTTGCTAAGATGTGATCGGAGCTATATGCAGAATACATGACTAGAGGCTAGTAAAGGGAGACAAAAGACTCCCCAGCTAGCACATATACCCATCAGTACAGATTTCAAAACATCTTTAAGCTAACAATAGATCATCTTTCAAGTTGGGACTTGCTACTCATTTATTACAGTTAAATTTCTACATTTTGCCTAAAGCATCAATACAATCTCCCTTGAGTTTACAGAGCCAACCCTAATTTGAATCCCCAGGAAAATTACTAAAGGTGACTTCAGACATTTTGGGGGTATTGGACTGGATATCCCTAAAAGAATGGAGGAAAGAAGCCTGACACAATCAGGAAATAGCTGGTTGTTTATTTATTTGCTTCTAAGGTTGGGTCAATGTTCTGTGGTTAGTTGAAGACCTTCCTGGTAAGTTCAGGTGACTGGAAAAGGGCAGTTTTCTTATCTTAAGTTTTCTTTCCAGGATCAAACTGCATATTAGATACAATCCTCTCATACTAAAACCATATTGCATGTATTTAAAAATTGTTCTTTTGCAATCTACTACGTAGTGTATTTTTTGACTATGTGTGTTAGGCAAGCATGCCTCATAAATTATACTAATCCCTTGCATACTGGAAAATCCCATGAGGCATCATTGTATTAAAAATTGATATAAACGGGTTGAAAGAAGTGGGGTAGGTATTGTAATGAATCTTGCAAGAATGATAGATTGCAATTGTGGAGATCTTAGATATATTTTCTGTTGTGAAATGCTTGCCTTCAGATTGAGAACATGTTAGGATTTTAAGGTTATATTGATGACGTACAGGTTTTTTTTTCCCCTTTCCTAGACTGATTCACTATGATAAAATTCCCTTTTTATTATTAGGCAACTCAACAATGACAAAACGTAGTATTCTTGAAGGAAGGGGGAGAAAATGAGAAATATTTGAATGCTGTCTAATCTATAACAAAGAAAATGCTCAAGCTTCCTTTACCAAAACCAAGGAAGAAACAGAAAATCCACCTCCTAATGTATGGCCTGACATGTCCTTCCCAGTTGCATAAATGTCTACTCAACTATGATTCTGCCGACTCTATAAATGTGGTCCTGTCCAACAAAAGGTTTCCCTCTCTGTCTTAGTTGATGGTGGAATACAAAAAGATTTCTTTTTTGAAGACCAAAACTGTAGAGAGAAAACTATTATTTTGAAGATACTCAGACCTCAAAGCTAAATTGTTGTCTGAATTAATCCTGAAATTTATTGCTTTCAAATAGATAATCTGTGTTTCTGTTCCTCATTTCTGTCCTATAACTTGAACCTTGGCTCTGTGGAGTCCTTGGTGCTCTCTGAGCTTGGTTGTTTGCTTGGTTGTTGCTATTTCATTACCTGACTTGGAAACATCATCAGTCTTAGTGAATGTGGGGTTTGCTCCTTGTGCATATATAGTAACTTGCCCTGCCAGTTGGTGTACTTGTACATGTGGTACTGCATGCTGGACCAGGTACAGCTTCCACAGACTGTCTTCAAGGGTAATCCCATGTACAGCATGTTGCAGTATTCCAAGCAGGAAATGACTAAGGCATGAGTGACTCGTGTACAATTAATAACATATTCTAAATTTCCAGAAGACGTGTACAATAAAGATTGTACAACAGATCCCTCACATAAACAGATATTAATTTCCTCCTATCACTATAGGGCCAGTGCCAACTTGGCTAATTTAATTTAATTAGTCAGGAATGGCAGAGACTGAGCATACATTGTCCACCTTCTTGAGCTGCACAAGTTGAAAAGAATGGGTATTTGTTAACTTTACACAACTCTTTCCATCCTGCATGAATATGTAATATTTCTAAGCCAAGGAGTTCAGCTGAACAGTAGCTAGAATACAGCAGGGAAGACTGTGGAGTTTTCTCTTTGCTTATTGTTTGCAGGCTGCTGAATTACAGTGTGATGAAAAACAAAGCGTTGGAACAGATGTTTAAGGTCCTTCTAACTTCAGTGTAACGAACATAATGACGGATCTAAATTACTTCCATTTTATATCTTGTAGTTTTTAGATGCAAGATGGAGGCTCAAAGGAAGTGCCAGGGGACAGCTTGGCCATGGCCAAGTGAAGAAGTGGGAAATAGGAGAGAACAAATTATGATTTGCAATCCTTGTTTTGTAACTATTTGCTTCCAAAAGAGATTCCATGATGCTTTTCTGAGGTGGAGAGAGTATCTCTCTGGCCTTCACAAAAATCAGTAGCAGGTGCTGTAGGGTAACGTCCCTCTTGTTTGCAAGAAAAGTAGTTATTTTTTGCTGTAAGGCATCTCTTTGCTGCAGTTATGACTTCCAGACATGACTTTTCTTGTACAAATACTCTCCCTGAATTCACCACTTTTTTCATAGAGGAGTCTCTAGACCTTACGGTTTTCCTTTGTAACCTGTATTTTCTTTATTGCTGCTTTCTCTTTTTTTTTCCCCCTTACACCAAAAGTCTGTAAAAAAAAAAAAAGACAGACTGGTTACAGGGTGAATTTGATTAGGAGTGCAACAAACTGTTTGTCCTGATCACCATCTGTGCTTTCTGGGGAAATCATTGTTGTATGTAGTGAGAAGATAAATAGATAAAAGAGAAAGGAGCCCATGGAGGATTTCCCTGTCTTTCTTTGTACTGGGGAAAGATGAAAGCAATATCCCGCAGGGGTGCATTTTGGGAGTCATAGAAGCAATGGTCAATTTGATATAGCAGACATAAAGGACTCAAGCTGTAAATATGTAAAAAAAAAAAGAAGAAGATTGTTGTCACTATATTTTTAACTTCGACACATCAAGTTCAGAATTTCCTATCAAAATGTGCACAGGTTCTTTAATCCGCCATAAGCTACAATGTTAGAAAGTTCATTTTGGTTCTATCTTCAGTATGTATAAGATGCATTGACTGTATTGTACATTGTGAAGAATAATGGATGTTCTTGATTTGTTTTCTGATTATATCTGATTGTTTGCATGAGCCACAAATGCACTGAAGCGTGGTATTGTCTGAAGTTTCAAGGCTTCCTAGCTTTAACCGCATTTGCTCTTATAGCAGCTTATGCACTGTGTAGACTCACCATACTAATTTTTCTTTCTTTTAATTAGGTGAAAAATTTGATGGTGCATGGGCAGTTGGGGACCTGGTCTCCATGGCAACCATGTGAACACTCAGATGGAGATAGTACAGGTTCCTGCATGTGTAGATCACGGTCGTGTAACAACCCTCAGCCACGGTGTGGTGGGCGTGACTGTGAAGGAGCCAGGATAGAGATTGCAAATTGCTCAAGGTACTTCAGAATGTTTGCGTCTCGAGTCACCAGAAGGACGGAACTGTTCCTTTCACCAGATTATGAATTTCCACTACATTACACCTTGATCCAACATGCTTATAGACCTTAAACCTGAGAAAGGCTGTCTACAGAAAACTATGCAAGGCCCACTAAATATTTATTATAGCAAAGCAGTAGAGTTGATAGATTATTGGGAATTTGAACCCTTTTCAGTAGATTGCATTAGAACACTGCCTCTGAGCTAAATCTGCCTCATGGAAATTAATCAGTACATCAAAAAAATAAAAATTAGCTGTATCTGTTTTCCTGATGTAATATCACATCTTGTTACCAAGTGGCCTTTCCCCCCACATCATGTGAATATATCCCAGTGTCTTTGCAGTAGCTATTAAAATATTTTCTAAGTTTGCACATTTAAGATGAGATACTTACTCTGGAATAAATACAATACTTGATTGTGTTCTCCATCACCACCAGAGGTGGGTTCCTCCCGGTTCGCACCGGTTCTATAGAACCGGTAGCAAACCGCTGGTGACGTCACGGATCCGGTTCTGTCGGTGCCGGTCTGTGGACGCCGCCATCTTTTTTTTTTGGATTTTTTTTTTTGGGGGGTTTTTATTTATTTTTTTTTCTGCTCCTTTGGAATTTTTTTTTTGAAATTTTTTACTATTTTTTTTCTTCTGCGCATGCGCAAAAGCCGAGTCCCCAGCACTGCGCATGCGCCGCCATCTTGTTTTTGGCTTTTGGGGGGGGATTTTTTGTGAATTTTTGCCACTGCGCAAGCGCGCGCCCATGCAGCGTGGCCACACGTCACGCAATGCGCGCGCAGCCACGCGGCACAGGAGGAAGCAAACCAGCAGTGAGGTAAGTTAGAACTCACCCCTGATCACCATCAGAATTTCCAATCTCACCTACTTAAAGGCAGCGTTCTTAGTGAGTGAAGAATTTGGAGGAGGAAAAGATGGTTGTTCCAAAGGCTGTTCCAAACCACTGGGATAGTCATAGGGCAGGGCGATGTACACATTACTCCTGGCTTATTAACACTGAATAGTTTGGCCATTGTATCATTGATACTTCCAAATGGTTTCATGCAAATAAATGAGCTGCCATGTAAAAACAGGCCATTAAATTTAGCACTCTAAAAAAAAACTATTTTACAAGCTGTGTTATGTGAGACGCTAGCATTGGGACTCCTACACCAAACTCTGGCTTCCCCATTGTGCTTGGCTGCAGAATTATTTTCTATACTATTTGGAACCGTCATCATCCAAGATAGGGACATTTTCCATAGGAAAAATAATGCCAAGGTTAATGTACTCCATTAGGGCAGTAGTCCCATCCCAAATTAAACAATTATTATCCCAACACAAAAAGGCATTTTGATCTTGGCAAGGTATACAAGATATTTTGTTAAGAGGCATTGTGGTTATGTTGAGTTTAGCCCACAATTGCATTTGATTAATTTATATTGATTCACTCATAACTAGAGGGACTTAGTGGCTCAGTGGTTAAGTTGCCGAGTCTTAGACTGTTAAAATTCAAGGCCTGAATGCCATGAAACAGAATGAGCTCCTGTCACTTGTCTCAGCTCCTGCCAACCTATCAATTCGAAAGCATGCAAATGCAAGTAGATAAATAGGTACCACATATAAGTATGAGGGAAAGTAATAGCATTCCATGTTTCACCGTGCTGTGCTGTGCTGTGCTGTGCTGTGCTGTGCTGTGCTGTGCTGTGCTGTGCTGTGCTGTGCTGTGCTGTGCTGTGCTGTGCTGTGCTGTGGCATGATATTATGCTGGCTACATGGCCGTGGAAATGTCTCCGGGCAACACTGGTTCTTTGGCTTAAGAAACTTAAGAAACTGAGATAAGCACTACCTCCTAAAGTTGGTCACAACCTACCAGTTGAATCACCCTCCATCTTCCCAGTTCATTATTCCTCCTGTGTCACCTATTTCTCAGCATGGCTATCTTTTTCAGCAGGCTTTCCTCATTAAATCCAAACCCTTCAAGATTTGAACTAGTTCCAATGTCTTTGATAAAGAATATGGTATTAGCTCCATTAACTGTATGAGTTCTAGCACTACCTCAGTATGAAAACAAAGGTAATGAGCTTGTTTTTTAAAAAAACAGAAACATGAAAGACATGAAATTTGAAACTTGGAATATTAACTTTTCAAAATCTGGGACTACATCTTTGAGCAAGTAAAGGATATGGGTGTTATACTGAAGAATGGTGTGAGGTTATTAATGAAAAAGAAAGACTGGTCAATTTTTTTCCAGTATCACTGGTAAGGTGTTTTAGTACTGAAGCAGCAGTTCAAACACATCCCTTCTGTTGGCCTAGGTTACAGAGATTCAGATTTAATTCTGTGAAGTTACCTGAAACTGTACAATGGCTAGTGGGTGCACCCAAGCTATTCTTCTAGTATTATGTGTTCCTGACATGTATATGTTATCAGCTGATCAAATGATACATTTTAGAGATGAAGGCATGTATACCAATGCATAAATAAACACATAAATTGATGCATCCGCAAGTGTGCATTTACACCTCTCTTCTAAGAGTGCCTGTGCACTCTTCAGGTAGTTATTGGTGAAAAATGTGTTTAGTATCATTATAGCAAGACAAATACACTTCATATGCTGCCTTGGGTGCCTTGGCAGTCTAAGCTGTCACACTTGAAGGAGTTTAATTCATCTTTGTTTAGGATGCTATACATATCTGTGACAAAATTAGCTAGCGGAGACATGGAAAATTCCTTCACAATGTGGACGGTTCTTGTGGAGAATGTTTCTACATATTTCAACCTAGATTAGTTCCTCTGCAGAATCTGTTCAGCCAGTTTTCGCTTGACTGACATAAGAGCAGACTCAATTTGAATCTCACTGGAAAGGAATGGTTTTCCATCTCTTTGCTAGAGAACATTAGCATTTGGAATAAAATTACTAACTGAGGCAATAGAACTTTATTAGTTACTTAGACATAATACGCAAAGGTGTGTTTTGTGCTTATGAAAATGGTGTGATGGATAATTATTCTGATTTTCTGAACAGAACCTGGTGCTGAAAAGATTTCTCAAAATCTCCCACTGAGTTTGTGACTCACCTGGGATATGAATATCTGTCTTCTCTCACTCCAGGATGACACATGATTAAAAAAATAAAAGTTTGATTAGATCTTCTAGATCCTCTCTGGTTGTTGTTTTTAAAGCAGTTTATACAGCTGTTACAACTCCACCATGTGGAACATCATTTTCTCTGCAAGAGACATAAGAAACTTAGTGTAATAATTTAATTATTGCCAGCATTGTTGATCAGTTACAAATGTAGAATACCATAAGATTAGTCTGTAGGAAATAGATGGAAAATGTACTTAATGTTAACATTTAGTAACTGTTAGGAAATACAGCCATATGATCATCTTACATTCTTCACAGGTCTACAATTTTCCATTTTAACTGACTTCGTATGCCATATGATTCTTTTATTAGAATATTTAAAGGAGAGGTTTTACTAACAAATCTAAGATTTCTATTGAAAATGTCACCATGATAATAAAAACCTTATTGAGAAGTGAATGTAAATCAAGCCTTTGTCTTTTAAGATCAGAATTTTCAAAAAAAAAAAGAAGTCTGAACACATAAAACTTTATATTCTGACTGCTATTCCAAACATATGTCTGACAAATGGTTGGATTATTTACATATGATTATATTGACATGGGGACACAGAACTAGCTAATAGTTTTAAATTTTGTGTATGATTTTGATTTGTATATTGGTGGTTTTGTTGTTTGTGTTTTTCCTGTATCATTCTGAACATAGTAAACATTTATCCATTTTTTGTTCTGTTTTATCAAAACATTTTTTGATGTTCAGTTTTTTTCCTACTTGCTAAAAAAAAAAAAACAACAGGACTCAGTTACAAGGGGAAAAAGTAATTTTCAAAAATTTCTTGTCCTTCAATGAAAGACAAATAAAATACCACTGATCTAAAGTTATGCTCATTCCCAAGAGAGAACAAATTAGGAAAGTGTGGACAAGGTGAAGTTTTAATTCTAATATTCCTGCTACAACAGGTGAACTACCAGCTACTTTTTAGTTTCCAGACTCTTCAGTTGCATCTGTTTCCCACATAAACATTCAGGAATCCAAGAAAGAACATAGCTTGTGAAAAAGACTTGAGAGCAAACTTTTTTAAAAAATTGACCTCATTTTCCAAGGTAGAGAAAACAGGAATGTTGGGATGATAGAAGAACCGTGTCTGGTTCTATTTTGTGATATTTTCTTGGATAGGATACAAGTTTGTTCCTGAAATGTATTTCCTATTGGGATTAAGAAAATGACGTATCTGTTTGAAGAATAGGAAGTACAACCTGAATCTTTCTCAAAGAAGTTGTTGCAAATATTGGAGTAATTCTTCACTTCGTTGGCTGGGCCTTAATATTAACACATGTTATGGGGAATCTATTGCCTTTTTTAAAACCTTATTGAAAAATCACACTTGCAAAGGGTAGAAGATTCATGTATACATATATTATATTTGTTTCTATGTTAGCCCACCATTCATAAACATACATGGAATGTAAAAATTACCTAAAGTGAAACATTAATAGAAACGTCAATAAGATAAATAAAAGCAATGGTAGCAAAAACAAAACAAAACCATAAAACCTATAATTTATGTTTAACCATAGTGGTTTGCTTTTTAACCAATGCAAGTCCTTAGAGATATTATCAGAATCTTTTAAAATATCCATTAAAATACGTGTAAACAAATGTCCACTGTTCATCTGTATGGAGAACATTGTTAAGATTCTGAAATAATGTTCTGGGTTTTAGGTAGCAATTTTTATAGTTTTTATCTTTAGCTTTTAAAAAGTTCATAACGGATTCTAGCTGTTCAAATGGATATACATATTGCAGAGTCACTGCTTTGTTACCTAAAACAAGTAATTGGTAAGGAATCAAACTTCCAAAGCCAGGCTAACTTTAATCCTCCTCTTTCAACCTTGTTCTCCCTCTTCTTTTTCTGCAATACCATAAAATGTTGTCACAAAGTTCACAAACATGAAAAATTACAGCAAGAGTGTAAATTTATGAACGATGAGGAATGTATGAGGACTTGGGTTTATAAAATCGAAATTTATTTGTGTTATAATTTACCTAGGCATAAATCTGCTCACAATGAAATTACTACTTTTGAATTATCCTTATAATTATAAATTTTGTAGCTGGGGGTATTTAATTCTATTAATACGTTTTTAATAAACCTAGTCAGCTCTGCACACCTGCTGGTACCTCATAGCCAGTGGGATTGAACTTATCATAAGACTGAACAAAAACATTAACCCGGATGCCATGTTTTATCTCTCCTCCTTTCTCCTCCTTCTGTCAGGAATGGAGCTTGGACCCCATGGTCGTCCTGGGCCCCCTGCAGCACTTCCTGTGGGATTGGCTTTCAGGTCCGTCAGAGGTCATGCAGCAACCCTGCTCCGCGATACGGAGGCAGGGTCTGTGTCGGACAAAGCAGAGAGGAGCGGTGAGAGATGTTCCCCATCCCTAAACTTCTGTCAAAGTTTAAACCACAGCTCTGTGTTTTCTTTGGAAAGAGGTGGACACTATGTGGCACAATTCCCTTCACAGCTTTTTCCAGTCTAAACCTGCCCATTTGTGGTGATAATGTTCAGAAGCTTCCCACCTGTGGCCCCTACCAAAGAGGCTGGGGAGCTGGCAACTGTCAATAGGACTATCCCAGCACCGTTATTTAGCACCTATTTTTTATTTTTACTTCTTAAATACTAATAGAAATTACATTGTTTTTCCAAGTCTTTTCTGAATGATTTTACAATTGTCTTTTACTGTTGTTATTGTTTTCAGTCATTTCATTTGTTTTACGTGATTTAATTTTTACTGTTTTTTTTTAAATTGATCTTTTTATTATTTTGTTCCTAGATTGTAATCTGTCTTGCAGAACTCAGGGTGGAAATGAAGGCTAGAAATATACAAAACTTTGGAATTGTGATTAATTAAAATCAAACTCGTACTGGAAAGCATATGCATCAGTGTTAAGTTGTCAACATTGCTGATTCTGGAAGGCAAAGTCTACAGCTGATTCCACTCCGGCATAATATACCTTTGAACAGAGCCCAATAGCCATCCTAAGGCCACTTAATGCTTAAGCAAGAGGGATATTTCTCTCCAGTAATAAATTAAGGTTGCCAGTCCAAAGAGCGATGTGTGAGGAATGGCTTATAAATGTTGTAAATAGGGGCATTGGGACTGGAATACTCTCTAAAAGTTGTCCCTTTCTCAAATCCTCCAGAACCCTCACCTCCCAAAACATCTAGCCTATTAGGGACTCAACATGCTGAGGCATTATAAGGATGTTGAATATGTAAAAGAGGCATGGAGCTTGGGAATGAATAGAATAACAGAATAACAGAGTCGGAAGGGACCTTGAAGTCTTTTAGTCCAACTCCCTGCTCAAACAGGAAACCCTATACCATTTCAGACAAATGGTAGTCCAATGTCTTCTTTAAAACCTCCAGTGTTGGAGGCACCCACAACTTATAGCTTATTGGAGGTAGGCCTGGCTGACCCAAAGTCTGACCAAGAGAATTCTTAGGAGAAAATAATAATATAATATGGTATTGTGTTGCACAGCTTCTAGTAATAATTACTCAAAAAGTAATATCTGGGAGTTGCCATAAAAATAACCACTGTTTTTACAGAAAGATACATTGCTTGCATTGCGTGTTCAGGAAGCTGTTTTTAAATGCAGGCTGTCACTATTTGTGGGAAGAGGGTAAAACTTTTCTTATAAAGATACAATGAACCATAGAAATGATATTAAATGAGTTTGTGTATGATTTGGATCTGGGAGTGGCCTACTCCAGAATAAAGAGAATATGGATCAACTGCAGAGAGCCCATAACAGAATTATGGTTAAGACCATGATATATGACTTTTGTGTTTTTCTTACATACTATGTTGCTGAAATCCCAAGATTTTAAAATATTTGTCAGTAATCCCTGAAAACACAGATTTACAAGACCCATGTACTATTTTCTTAAAGATAGTCAGCATAAGCATCTTTAGGAATTCAGAATGTAAAAGTCATTTACTCCATCATTCTGGACTTGTTTATGAGTTAACTTGCGACTAATGAAAACAATGGTTTTCTTGTTTGCTTCACTAATTTCCTTGAACTTAGTGATCTATTTCCATTAAGGAACTAAGTAATTAAATTAAATTAGAATGTATTATTTTGAAACAATCAAAAACATTGGTGTAATAATGGACACTGTTGTTTGACCCAGTTGAATATTATTCTTTTTTTTTTGTTTACATTTTAGAGGGGAAAATAATTTTGCCAATAGCTTTTTAATAGCTTGTGTAAAATGTTTATTTGTATAACTAAAAGAAACAAAAGAAAGGAATTGGGTATATATATGTGGTTTCAGATTATTTTTTGGATACATAGGAAGGCAGAATAAAATTGTGGTTCTCTGGAAATAATCCCTGTTCATGTAGAGGTAGGTGCACTGAATTAAAGAATAAAAACTTTCTTGGAAATAGATCATAGTTAACAATGTCAAGTTTATCTCTGAACAAAAATGTTATTTCATAGTAGGTTCAAAAGGTAATGACAGACTGAGCTCAATTATACCCAATATATTGCTTTCTAAACAATATTAAAGACAGCTTTCTTCTAGTATTTTTAGCTCAGCTGCTATTTATGCCAATTTAATTCCAAAAAGCTGGTATTCTACATTCTGTACACATTCCTTAAGGATTTAATATGAAGCTAATTTGTAGCTGTGGCAATAAACATTTGTAAAATGTTGATGAAGATTCTCAGTCATCCAGGTAGAGTTGTCTGGAAGTTGAGCCATGGCAAGTGGACTTCTTTTCTTGTTGGTTTGAAATGTGTCACTTGTTATCCCAGTAGCTTCTATAATCTGAGTAAGTTAGTTAGGGGAACCCCATATATGTCCTCAAGGGTAGTTTCATTTCTCACCCAATTTGGGTTGGCTTGTTAGGCAAGTAGGCAGAGAGTTGTTGGGATGTTGGAATATTTACATCCCAACAACTCTCTGCCTATTCCCCTAATGAGCCTAACCAGATTAGATGAGAGATGAAACCACCCTTGTGGATATATATGGGGTCCCCCTAATTAACTTGCTCAGACTGAAGAAGCTATTTGGATAAGTAGCAAATTGTTTTGAACCATCAAGAAAAAGACTCTAATTACCATGACTCAGCTTCCAGTAAACATTTGTAAAGCTGCCTGTTTCTGAAATATTTTTAGTCTATTCCAGTGGTTCTCAACCTTTTCTTCACCATGGACCCCCTTGAAATACCTTTTGTGGCCATGGCCACGGACCACCAAGACTTAATTCAAGATTTAAATCATAACATTTCTTCAAGCCTTCGTGGATCCCCAGGGTCCGTGGACCACAGATTGAAAACCACTGCTCTACTTTATATCCAGGCAATGAATGCATAAAAATGGTATAGCAATAAAATGTATTTTCAGTTTTTTATTAGGTATATGCACATCTAATTTCTAATATCTGGAAAGCCTGAAGGAAGTACACGAAACCTGACAATAATGTTGTATCCTAGCATGTTATGCCAACGTTGTTTCAACTTACAATTAAATAATAATAATTGTAATATTAATGTTGAATCAAAGCAAAACCCAAAATGGTCTAACAATACAAACTGGTAAACCCTATCTTACCCTCCCTACTACTGAAAAATACTCCAAGCTTCACCTATTTTAAACTTGATATTATCAAAAGAGAGTTGTATTTTGATTAAGGAAATCATCTTTTATTCCAATTCAATCAGATTAGCCAAAATTAGTTGAAGATTTACTGATTCCAGTGGTTTAAACATGGTAACCTATGTGTCCCATATCTTTTTGTGCTGTTGCGTTTGTACTCAGACTAAGATTAGCTTCTTGATGGTATAAATAGATCTGAGGAAACATTTCCAACTTTTCCTTGTGCTTGGGGAGATCTAGAACACTGATTGTGTCTTCTTCCATTCTCCTTCCCATTTTTATTTGCATTCAGATTCTGCAATGAGAACAGTCCATGCCCATTACCAATCTTCTGGTCTTCATGGGGCCCTTGGAATAAATGTAGTGCAAACTGCGGTGGAGGCATGCACTCCAGGCAGAGGTCCTGTGAAAATGGAAACTCTTGCCCAGGCTGTGCTGTGGTAGGTTTTCTAGTTAAAACAGTTTGATATTGCTTTGTTGGATTACTTTGCCTCTCTTCAAGATTCCCGTAACAGCTTCCTCTGAGACTTGCTACAGGAGAAAAAGAAGAAAAAAATAAGTATCTCAAGAAATAATATGCTATTGGATGCAAACAGCAGTAAATTGATTCTTGAGATACAGGGTGCTTCTGTTGCTTTGAAGGAGACAGTGGTGTGTCGTTTCTTCAATGGTTCTAGATAATTTTTCATCCAATTTCCTTCCCTTTCTCAGTAAGGTCATTGAGAAGTTCCAGGGTGTCCTAGAGGAAACAAATTATCTGGGCCCATTGCAGCAAAAAACAGAGACATACTTGATCACACCTGCTGATGACCCCTATAAAGCCAGGATGGAAATAGTGAAACTGTCTTGATCCTTCTTGATCTATCAGCAGCTTTTGATACCATTGATAATGGTATCTTTCTAGACCACCTAGGAATCTAGGAATGGAAGGTCTGGTGTTGCAGTGGTTCTCCTCCTTTCTCCTTGGTCTTTTCCAGTCAATGTTTTCAGGTGGGGAGAGATCCAATCTGAAGCTTCTGGTTCAGGGTGCTTCAGGACTTGACATTCTTCAATAACATCATAGTCTATTCACAGAAACAGACAGCATTACTGATATTGTTGCTATTATGGCTACTATTTTCCGATTCCATTCTTCAAAAGTCTCCTTCAGTATTTTCATTGTCATTACACTTTGCATCAACTGGCAGGTCTATATATCTTTCCTCCTTAGTCCCTTCTAAGGTCTAGTTTTTGAAATCATTAATTTCTTTATTTATGTTATGTAAAAATCAAAACAGGATCTATTTCCCGTGGGAAGCTGTTTATGCTTTATAATTAATTCCAAAATCTTATTATATAAATTTTAATATTCAAATTTTATCTGGACCCTTAGACCATTCGTAACTCTCTGGAATAAAAGTGTATTTAGTTTTATGCTATTTATTTCAGATTAAATTCTTAACATTATGGTTAACATTTCTTTTGTTCAGAATTAAAAGCAGACTTACAAGGCCTTTTCAAACTTGCCATCTCGAAGGTCTTTAGAACTAGTTAATGAGCAATTGCCAATAATGATCAGAAGATGAGGTTTGCGAAGTTAGTTTCCTTTAAAAATGTCCACCATGGTTCTGAGCAATATGACTAGTCCCATTCCATTCAAACACATAAAAAATCATTATTCTGTAGTCTCCTTATGGGGAGTAGCCATTCAGAACACACATGGGTAATCTTCCATCTACTCTTTATCCAGAGGGATTCCAAAGAACCGATTCCTTGGATTTTGCCATGATCATCGCTTCAGTTCGTCATATGTTCCTCAGAAACCCCAATAGGGTTGCACTTTACCATTCAAAGCTGGTGCACAATTCGGGAATTCTCTTGGACCCACAGCTCCTGCCCAATTAGGAACTGAATTAGTTTTAATAGCACTACGGCCCAGAGTCTTCTTTGACTTGGGGTAGTTATATAAATTTAATTAATTAATTAATAAATAAAATATAGCAATAAATTCTTTCCTTCCCTCAACTGGGAATCTCTGTGTTACTCCAAAACATGTTGTGTTTTTGTGCTAATATTTGGCCTATTAAATATGGCAATTAATGAAGCTTTATAGCAGAGCTGTGTTGATTATGAGATGTTGGAGCTATAACAGTTATGGGCTGGAGAGTGACAATTTTACATGGAACTATATAAATGAGTTACTGGGGTTAACATGGATGTCTCAGTTTTCAGTGATTTTTTTTTTTTTTGTCATAGGACATGTTTGAGAAGAACTTACTTTACAAAGCAGAAAGAATTTAGCACTTTTTCCTACTTCTCCCTAGGATGTTTCATATTTACAAGCAATGTCTAGCATAATAAGGAATGTTCTGCTAGTTTTTAACAAGTCTGAGATTCAACTGTGTCTCTATGTTACCTACAGTTAATTTGAAACTCTGGTCTTATTGAGGGCCAAAATGAATATCCTTTGTCTTCAAATGATATAAATGTTATTTTTGCTGTAAGAAGCTAAACAGGTATCCTCTAGAACAGGGGTGTCAAACTCGCGTCGTCATGTCATCATGTGACATATCATGATTTTCCCCCCTTTGCTAAAATGGGGGTGGGCGTGGCCAGCGTGTGACGCATCCGGCCCGCGGGCCGCGAGTTTGACACCCCTGCTCTAGAAGGAGTGTGATGAAGAATAATATTAGACTGCTGTATTTTTCTAATTCGTTTAACAGAATAATAAGTTAGGAGGGACCTTGGAGTCTTCTAGTCCAACTCCCTGCTCAAGCAGGACACACTACCATTTCAGACAAATAGTTGTCCAATCTCTTCTTAAAAACCTCCAGTGTTGGAGCACCCACAATTTCTGGAGGCAACTCATTCCACTGATTAATTGTTCTGTCAGGAAATTTCTCCTTAGTTCTAGGTTGGTTCTCTCCTTGATTAGTTTCCATCCTATTGCTTCTTGTCCTGCTTTCAGGTGCTTTTTTGTCATTTGTTTTTATCTTGTGAGTAGAAACTGTTTACAGGAAAAAAACACAACACAACTGCTTCTCCTATTCCTCTCTAAGACTCTGTCTTTAGATGGGAAGCTGTGTTTGACTTGGCATCAATATTTTTATCCGAAGAATATTTTTCCAAAGCATTAACAAAGAATAACATTCAATCATGAGAATCTATTTGTGAAGTGACACCCCCCCAATGTTTTACCACCTTAGTGAACGCTAGGACTTGCCTATAAAATTTGTGTATATATGCCTGAGCAATGTATATTATTCAGCTATGGTCTGCCATCTCAGTATTATATTCTATTAATTAAAGCATTGGGAGCAATAAGAGAACTTGTTTTATAAGCCTTCTGAGCTTTATTTCTGCCTCAACGATTTCTGCATTTTTAATCAAATATTCTAGATTTATCTTATGACTCCTTAAATTGTGGAGTACCCCAGGGTAGTGGTAAACTTGCATTTCCCCAACCAAATATTAAAGACTCTGGTTTGATCTCCCCCTTTTTTTTCCTTTTCTTGCTTTCTATAGGAATACAAAACCTGCAGCCCGGAGGCCTGCCCAGAAGTGCGGAGAAGCACACCCTGGACCCCTTGGACCCCTACCAATATTACTCAAAGTGGGGCCCGCCAAGAGCAGCGCTTCCGTTACACCTGTCGTGCTCAGCTAGCTGACCCCCATGACCTACAGTTTGGCAGAAAGAAGACAGAGAGTCGGTTTTGCCCCAATGATGGCTCTGCAGTTTGCGACACAGATTGTATGTCTTGCCAGAAGGCAGACAACTTTAATCTCCTTGTTTCAGATAGTGGAAGCCTGGGTGGATGAAACAGAGGGTTGGATAAGCTCCAATCTGGGCTGCTAGTAGAAGAGCAGATCAAAGCCAGCTGGTAGAGATGATGAATTCTGGGAAATTAGAATGCATGAAACTCACAGGATGCAGTGGGAGCTTCTTAATTTCTATGTTTATAAAGGTGCCCATCTCAAAATTCTCCAGAATTACTTTTACTAAGTAGAATCACTCCGGGTACATAAGTTGATTAGCTGATTAATCATCCAAGCTGCTATTTGTACTTACTTATTTTGTGAGTGTTTTATTGTTTTAATGTTTTTTAAATTGTTTTGTTTTATAATTTTAGAATAGTAAGTCGCCCAGAGTCACTTGTAGGGTTGGGCAGCTATAGAAAATGAATGAATGAATGAATGAATGAATGAATGAATGAATGAATGAATGATGCTACATCAGGTATCCCAGAAGAAACTCTGGCAGTGAGTGTGGCACTCTGATTACATGCAAAAGTATTGTAATCAGAATCATCTATAGTAGTGACCCCCCCAATATTTTGGGCGCCAGAGACCGGTTCCTGGAGGGCAGGTTTTCCACAGATTGGGGGGGGGGTTCGTGCACTGCCTGGATCCCACACATGTGCAGAGGGGGGTTCCCAAAGATGGGGGGGGGGGTTCGTGCACTGCCTGGATCCCACACATGTGCAGATGGGGTTTCGCTCACTTGCGCAGACTGGTTCCTGGTGGGCCATGGGCCAGTCCGCAGCCCCCATGGGTGTGACTAGATGAAATATTATTGTTTGTCTACTTACTGAAATTCTGTTCTTTTTGCTCATTATTTGATGAGCAGAGCCTATATTTGCAATAATGTGCAAGTTTGCAGGCTTGACATGTTTTTAAAAGGGTGAGGCTTCATTTTATGAGAACAGCCATGAGAAACATTTATGAGCTTATATCTGATTGGGATTTCTTTGTCACTTAGATGACAAAGCATTTATTAACTGTCCTAATATACTTTGCAGAAGCATTCTGTCTCTGGTTCACATAGGGTAGTAAACTGCATCCTTGGGGTCTCCTATTTATTTATTAAATCATTTGCAAATAGATAGACCTTGTTGTCAGCCACTGACCAAGAAAGACATTTCAAGATCATGATGAAAAACTCAATTAAGAAATCAGCTTGGTTGTGGAAAAGGCAATTTCCATGCTAGGAATCAGAAGGGAGATACGTAAAATCTTAGATATCAGTATCTTATATACTCAGTAGGATATATTTTGCACAGTTTTGGTTGCTGTATCTCAAAATAATACTATATTGCTGAAAGAACCAGAAAGGTTTCCAAAGCAGCCAGGCAGCTGAGAAAACTCCATTATAAGGAAAGATTACAATTTGCAGTTTTTAGTTTAGGAAAAAAAGGAATAATGAGAGAATTATTAAATATTACTTACATAATGCTGAAACTTGTTTGAAAGATAAGGAGAATTTCTTAAATATTGTATAATTAAGGTAGGTATAATTATGCTGCCACAAGATTGTAGCATTGGTTTGCTTTCTGTTCGTTCCCCTCATTTCTGCTGGCTGAGTATTTTGGGAACAGGATGGTAGGTGAGATAATCATGTATCTTTTCCACCAAAACTCTTAAATTTCCTCCTAGTTTTCCCCAGAGGTAATCATGCCATCTTCTTTATGATGTCTTCATTAATGTGAAGAATGGAATTCCTTTATTATCATTTTGTGCTTTCAAAGCATAAAAATGTAGATGAGATCCTTTCCTTGGTGCTTACTCAGCACCAGACATTGGCAGAAAATCAGAACTAAAACGGTCCTTGCCTTGGGAGTGCAATACTAAGGAAGATGGACATATCTTAGTTAAGAAGGCCAAGCTGAATTTGATCTATAACATACTTCAGGAAGAGGAAATGGAAACTTTGCTTCAAAATTAAGGTAGCTGATCTATCAATATCTAATGAGATATATCATGAATTATTTAACAACTTATTTTCATTTATTATAATGGTTAACAGCTCATAATTTCTGATTGCCTTTGTAGGCCAGTTTCTAAAAAATGTAGGCACAAGCTTATTACTGACTTCATTCTGCCCATTTGTGTAAGATCAGATTACAACCTGGCCAGAAATTTGTGCTGCCTGGGTCAGAGACCTCCTTGCCCTGTTTTCAAGAAAGAGAGGTGTAGAGTATATACTCTGTTTTTGGTATAGCCGGGTTTCATGGTGCCTTAGCATTGCATTAAACTGCAAAACTTTGAACTTGGAGCAGAGTAAAAAACAAAACAAAAACGAGGAGAGCCAAGAGATGATCTACAGTGTTTGCCTGCTTGAAATGGAGATGAGATGTAGTTCATTGTGTAATAGAGAAAGTTGTAATTTGTCCCATTACCAGAAGGATGTTACATGCCCATCCTATCAGCTTTGCCTGGATTTTCTGTGCGTATATTGTTTCCCTACTAGTGTATTTAATTGCCACCTTTTATTTTTCTCCCCAACTAGCTCTAGTTGATGACCTTCTGAAAAGTGGCAAGACCTCTATCCGGATTATCAATGGTGGCTGGTCCTTTTGGGGGGGATGGTCATCTTGTACCCGAGATTGTGAACTGGGCTTCAGAACCAGGAAGCGAATGTGCACCAATCCAGAACCCAAGAATGGTGGTGTTCCTTGCATAGGATCTGCAATGGAATATCAGGATTGTAACCCACACCCTTGCCCAGGTAAGCCCTTTTTTGATTTAGCTTGTAACCAAGACCATTGGTATTCCAAGCATTGGACCACCTCTCTACAAAACGACTTGTATTGCTTCACTGTACCATCCTAATTTCCCAGGCTGGCCTAAAATATTCAGACCACTATGATAGCATACTTCCTGCATTTAAAAACAATAAATAGACTAGTCCAGAATAGTCCAGGTTGGTTCTTTCTTTACTGGTTATTGGCATTTTCACACAGAACAAAGTGCTTTGTCAATTGCAGTGATTCATACATTAAAATATTGATTTTAATCCTTAAAACTCTAACTTGCTTATGGTCAGATTTTCTCAGACTGCTTTGCCATGTATTTACCTACTTGAACTGTTAAGTTCTTCTTTTGAGGTTTTCTCTGAATGCATTGACTCAGTGAAACGAGGGGAATAATGTCTTAGGCAGGGAAAATATGTTCAGTTGTTGCTGAACAATCCCAGCTAATATGATTATGAAAAGTGCTAATTATGTTGTAATTATACAACATACTTTTGTATGTTGTATATACAACATATATAGACCTCAGGTTTCTCATATATGCATTAAAGACCAAATATTTTTGGAGGATGTGTCCTTGTTAATTGAAAAATCTTCCAGAAAGCCTCGCATTATGGCATTTTGGGTACTTTCAGTGAAGATGCTTGTATTCACTCAAATATTTTTAAATGCATATCTTACAGTCTCTTCATCTGAACATCTTCAGTGTTTTAATGATTTTTTAGTTTCAGTAATTTATAATGTTTTACATTGTCTTAATATTATATTTTTCTATCTCTCACCTAGTGAACTTGTATTAATTGGCAGCTGTATAAAAATATAAAAAGTAAGACTAAAAACTTAACAATAGTACCACCTATCTGAAAAATCATTTCACTATAATGTTTGTTCTGTCATTATTGCAATAATAGCAATAGCACTTAGACTTATATACTGCTTCACAGTGCTTTACAGCCCTCTCTAAGCAGTTTACAGAGTCAGCATATTGCCCCCTACAATCTGGGTCCTCATTTTACCAACCTCAGAAGGATGGAAGGCTGAGTCAATCTTGAGCCGGTCAGGATCGAACTACTGGTAGTGAGCAGAGTCAGCCTGCAATACGGCATTCTAACCACTGCGCCATCATGGCTCCTTTCCTATTTTAACTTTCCTACTGCATTTAAATTATTCTCCCAATAAACCCTGGGGAGTGCATTTCTGTGGTGGAGGAAAATAGATATTTCATCACTGATAAATAGTTACTAAACTACTGCATTCTAACCATTCTAACCACTGTGCCACCATGGCTCTTATTGCTGTTATTTGGTTTGAAGTAGACTAAACTCAGAGGTGCCTATCTGTTGTGTTCTATTTCATCTGCAGTGAAGGGCTCATGGTCCTGCTGGACTCCTTGGTCTCAGTGCTCAGCAACATGTGGAGGTGGACACTACCAGCGCACCCGGACCTGCACCAACCCAGCACCAACTAATGGGGAGGATATCTGCATTGGGCTACACACAGAGGAAGCCCTCTGTAATACACACCCATGTGAAGGTAGCAAGCACTTAATTTGTTCTTCAGGACCAGATAGTATAGTGCAGGGGTTTCAAACTCACGTCGTCACGGCAGTGGCGCGTGATGTATTGGGACTTTTTTCCCCTTCGCTAAACCAGGTGTGGGTGTGGCCAGTGCATGATGCATCCGGTCCATGGGCCGGGAGTTTGACAGCCCTGGTATAGTGCTTTCCAAGATTACTAAGGAACAGCAATAAGTACTGTTTAACTACTGTTAAGTGCTTGGTATTATCTTTCCTATTGACATCCTCCAATTAAGTTGGAATTACAGAATTTCAATCAGCTGGAAGGCTGTCTTCTCAGATGCTGATTGTCACCAGTTCTGCTGTATAAGATCTGATACTTTAAAAGCCCATTGATGGAACATAGCTGACAGGATTCTGTCATGCCATCTTCACAGTTTTTTTTAAATTAAAATTAATACATTTAAAGAATATTCAGTGTTCCAGAAAGAGGGCAATTCTATTGATAGCCTTGAAAGTGATGTTGAAAGAGTTAGTCATAAAAGCATGACTGTACATTATCCATTCCCAAATGGTTACTAAAAACAACTGTAGCAGGAACATTTTATTCCAAGTTACAAACTAAAGGAGGAGGTTTTGATGAAACCGAGAGAAGCACAGTAAGAGGTTTTAGCTTACTTTGCTAAGTGAGGATGTTCTGTAAAATATGTGCTAGGCGTACATCTGAAAAGTTATGTTGATAATCTTATGCTATCGATATGTTTTTGAACTACAACTCCAGAGCTGAATGTTCAGCTTAAGAACTTCATTCAAATCTTTAGTTCAGTGTTTATCTCGTACACTTTTTTCCTAGCGTGACACTGAATCATCCTGCCTAATTTATCTTATTTCTGACATACATAATTTTAAGGAGGCTGGTCTGAATGGTCTGAATGGAGTTTATGCAATGAAGATAGCATCCAGTATCGTAGCCGTTTCTGTGAAATCCACAGCCCAGGATCTGTTCAATGTGCAGGGAACAGCACACAGTACCAAGAATGTCTGTATAATGAGATCCCTGGTAGGTAGAGTTTCATATATTTCAATACACTAGAGAGGCAAGAATCTGACTAGTTGTTAGGGTGAGCTTCCCTATGGAAAAAAAAATGGTTGCTACTTTTAATGTCAATAGGATGGCATGTGCAGATGGATTTATTGAATAAATGGTTTCTTTTTCATGTTTCATAAGCTTACATTCATAAAAAGACTGCATTTGGCAAAGTAAATGCCAAATAATATTTGTATAAATATTATACAAATTAATGCATGATTATAGAAGGTAGGTACAAAAGAAATAATTTAGGAATAATCTATACTTTGCAGGAGTATAATCATTTTGCAAATGGTTATGATGAGTTTTAGCCATGGTTGATTAAACCATTTTCAAGAAGTTAGCTGTCTCATGTAGAATTACAACTAACATCTATTTTATTTAGCATATGGCTAAAATGTTAAAAAGCACATCAGTTACATGCTTAATGAGCAAATATCAAACTATTTTCTCTATTTACAAATTCAAAAGTAGACTATATATTTATGTTTATATGGGTGGGAAGGATCCTATGATTCATAAACACAAGATATTCTGCACTACAAAAAAAATAAGTTCATTGCTTTGTCTGGTGCAGCAAATTTCAAGAATACTATTATTCTTCAGTTAAAAGATGTGAAATAAGTAATATCATATAAGACATAATAAAGGGCGGGTTAGGGTGTTTTAACAGTTTTGTTTATATGATGAATCTTTTAAAGTTTTAAATGTTGTAAGTTGCCTATGCATGACTTGGATGGCTATATAAATTTATTTAATAAATACTTAGCTAGCTTGGAGTCGGGAGGCAAAAACATAGTATGTGTGTTATATTATCCACCTGTGGCATTCAGATGTTTTGTAAATGCAACTTGAATTGTTCTACTCATTTCTTCGAGTTTTTATGTATACATGTCTGTGATTTGTGCACAGGTCTTTCTGCAACAGAATACTGTTATATTTGACTAGTTCTCAGTCTGATCCACATTTCTGTGATAACAGGAAGCATGTTCTTTTCAAGAAGGGGTTTTTTTTTCTGTATGGTATTTCATTCTGTATTTTTCACCAGATCTCTGAAAGAGCTTCTTGTTTGCAGCAGAAATTAACTTGCCACGTAGTGAGCAAAATAATTTTAATTGCCTGTACAGTGTCGCAGATGACAAAAGTGACGTTTCCCCCTCCCTTTTTTTCATTTTGTTTAGTAATCCTGCCAGCATCAAGCATTGATGAGAGCACGAACTGTGGAGGTAGAGTACAGCTAACTATAGATCTTGCATTTATCTTAACATGCCTACTCTTTTCTGGGATGCATCAACCAAACCATTAATCTGTGTGATTCACATCCTGTTGATATCCCTAATTCCACTGGAATCTCCTTGTCAGAGTTGGGGAGGGAAAGTTTTTTGATACGGATGTGAGATTCTCAGAATAATTAATTACTAGGGAAATCAGAAACCTTTCTGGTGTAACTCCTTTTTCATTGAACTAGAAAAAGATTCTGTGTTTCCCTTAGTACTCTCTTAATTGTAGAGTTGTCACTGGGTGTCTCTACAAGCAAATTATTGCTGTTCTCCAGTTCAGGTAAAACTATGGGTAACTAGGTAAAAATAATTAAAAAATTATTCCTCTAATTGGCAAATCTGAGGTCAGTTCTGTAATACTTGTTATTTTTATAAAATGACATGTTTTATTTAGCAATTCACATTCACTTAGTTATAAATTGTTAGTGTACACTAAAAGTGATTAAGTCCAAACACATTCAACTATTGAGATCCCCTCCCATGCCTCTCTCTTTTCCACCTACACCATTCTCTTTCTAGTTAACTTCATTAACTATCCTAGGTTCTATAATTTCCTTCACTTTTCCCTATTTCCCGTTAACTAGGGACCATTCTAAAAATCTTGAAAATTGTAGTTCTCCACATTGCTTACTTCTTTATCAAATTTATTTACCATCCATTTTGCGGTTCAAGGCTCTACTCCTTCTAAGAAATGCCCACGTTTTCTGAAGAAATAAATCGACTGAAGAAAATTTCCTTGGACATTTTTGCCATCTTCCATTGCAGAAAGCCTCAATGCAGCTCCAATGTTTTTTGGAGTGGTAAAGTACTTAGCAGATGGGAAAAAAATAGTCTGCTAGGAAATCAGGCACCATGCTTACCCATGCAATGGGTCATATGCTTCTTTTCGAAAGCCTCAGGGTGGGAGGAAGCTTTGGGTCAACCCTTGTAAGCAGGCAAAGCAGAGGAGAAGTAATTGGACTCAACAGCCGTGATGCTTGAAGAACAAGAATGGCAGGGAGTCTTCTCTGGCCTGCAAGATTGAAGTTTTTTATTTCGATTTTCCTTCCACAGAACTCTTAAATGTGCCTCGTGTTTTAAATATTCTTCTTACATTAGCCTTTGATCTACTTAGGTTGCTTAGCACAGTATTAAACCTGTTACTGACAACAGTAAAAATACTAGCTTCTAGGATGTGAGAAGCTGGGGGCATCAGGATAGTTGATATAATCAGACTGCAGAAATTTTTTCAGCTGCCTATAGCAGTGGGCCCTTCTTTATCAAGGTGAGATACATCGTTAAAAATCTACCTATAAATCCCAGGGGTATCAAGGCAAGGCAGCCCTTGTAAGATCTGGGTTGCCTTAAAAAGTTGCCAGTCACTAAGTTTTATCTTCAAACTTCAGGGAAAGGCATTTTCCTTGTGCAGAATCATTACTCTGTTCTCTGTAGTTACTTGTAAGTTATGACCAAAGACTTTGAAAAGGGCAGAAGAAAAATTGGCTTTTTATGTCTCCCAGCATAATCAGCTGCAAATACTGATGGCTCTTTTCCCTCTGCTTTTATTTTAGGTGAAAGTTGCTTTTTAATGCATGTGGTATTTCATGACTGGTAGCAGAAAAAAGAACAACAAACTTTATTTGGTCCTTTTAAAGTTCTGTCCAGTGTTAGATTCATGAAATATATTTGCTCAATCCTTTCAGATCAGTTTAATAAGCAATTTCTTTCTCCAGAAGAATCTTTAAATTGTAGATCTGAGATTGGGGCTGAAAATTCTCATTTATCTCACCAAACTATAATATCCATGAGAAGTGCAGGGGCATAGAACTATTGCATTTTTGTAGTTACAGTGCCCTTGAAAATATTTATAATATTGTGTGCTCCTTTGCTGATGCTCTAATGTAGGGTAAAATCTGACTATGAAAGAAAAAAAAGACCTTCACATGCCACAAAAATTTCCACATGAAAAAGTATTGTTCTTTTTGGAATTTCTACTGCACATTTAAACATTGATTTAGCTTGCTCCCCTCATCAAAGATTTTTTTCTGTGAGACAATTGTGAGGGGATGTTGAGGGGATGTTTGTTGCTCAGAACGTTTGGTATTCTGTAATTCCATGTGTTCTTCAACTCATCACACAAGGACAACCTTACCATTTAATAAAAGTGCATTTTTCTTTTCACTTTCAACAAAATGACTCTGAAGGTTACACAATGTATTAGGACTATAATTGGCAGGAACAGTTTTAGGGGCATCAAAAAACACCTTAATCCCAGCTCTTGCCCACCACAGTCACACTTCTTAGCAAGTCTCTTAGACACAATATTCAAACTATCCTACATGAGGGAGCAAAACAATTGAAAATAACCAAATGAGCCAAAGTCAGGAGACAAGCCTTTAAAGCAGTGGTTCTCAACCTTCCTAATGCCGTGACCCTGCCCCTCTGCCGTGACCCCCGCCCCACCCCCGCACGCAATGAGGTGACAAAGGGGGCGTGGCACCAAGATGGCGGGCTAGCACACGCTTAGGCGACCCCTGTGAAAGGGTCGTTCGACCCCCAAAGGGGTCGCGACCCACAGGTTGAGAACCGCTGCTTTAAAGCAAAGGAAGTATATATTTATGTGCGTCTTTGAATCAACATTGACGCCTAACTTCTGTCTGGATAAGTTCCTATAGTTTCCTTGGCAAGATTTAGGAAGTTGTTTGCCATGACCTCCTTCCTAGGACTGAGAGAGAAACTAGCCCAAAGTCACCCAGCTGGCTTTATGCCTAAAATAGAATTAGAAATTCCAGTCTCTCAATTTCTGCCTTAACCTGTCACCAAATTGGCTCTCTAAATAGAGGAAAGCAGCATGGATAATCAATGACCGATCTAGGATCAATTATCCATAAATACACAAAAAATGCATAAAGCAAGGAACAGGCCAGGGTTCAGATTTTGAGACTTTGACATCATGATGAAAATGGCACCTTTTACTCCTTAGATTATTCCTAACCCTGCTAGATCAGTAGGAATTCTGATTGATATAATTCCAGAGTCATTTGTTGAGATGCAAGTGACATTCATACAACTGGACTAAATAAATAAATAAATCACCAGGGGCCATTAGGGCAGCCCTCCAACTAAAATATCAGGAGTCAGCCCCTTTTTATCATCTAGTTTATTTTATTTCCTCCCTGGCATTTTAACCATCCCTGAAGGCTATTTTCCTTTACGATTCGCGAAATGTGCTTTCTATGACAGGCACATTCTTTAGATGTGTATTGTTTGTAAGCTTCATTTTTTTCAACCTGTCAACTTTAATGTTTAGTTTCAGTTTCAAAAAAAGGAGAAAGAAAGACTTTTTTTAAAAAAGCAATGATCCCATTAACACAGAATTGCGATGGGCAAACTAATAGGAAGGGAGTAAGGTACATGCAATGTCCTAGGTGTTTTCAGAATTGCGTTTTGCTTGTACCAAGGGAGCAGAAAATTATTCTCAAGCCTTCATGCATTCAGTAGCCATCCAAATATCCTTTTTTATGGTTGTAATGTACAAGTATTTTTTATCATCAAGGGGATACCTCTTCTCCAAAATTTTGCAGATGAAATCATAGAAAAAGAACTGAGGTATCCTCTAGAGCCATGATGGTGAACCTATGGCACACGTGCCAGAGGTGGCACGCAGAGCCCTCTCTGTGGGCACGTGTGCCATCGCCAGCTGCTCTTCTGGTTTCCGGTGCGCATGCTGGTCTTCGTGGGCGCCGGTGTGCCGGAAAACGGCCTGAAAAATGGCCAAAAAACAGGCCATTTTCCGGGCTGGTTTCCGGGCGAAAAACAGCCCGGAAAATGGCCTGAAAACGGCCAAAAAAATGCACACACCGGCCAGCTGGTCTTTGGGTTTTCGGCGCTCTGGCGCATGCACGCGCATGCACGCGCGTTCCGGTTTGGGCACTTGGTGCCGAAAAGGTTCGCCATCACTGCTCTAGAGCTACTGAGAAGGTACAAGCTTCGCTTAATATGTTTTTGCCATACAATTCACTTCTCTATATAAAACTGATTTTAGGGGAAGGATAGGAGGGATATATTGAGCTATATATACACATTCAGGCATATATACATAAACTTTAGAGTCTATCTGACACTATGTCATTTTGTGTGGCTTATAGTGTTTAAAAGCAGGAAGCAATAACAGCTTGGCAACCAACCTATCCCAAGGCCTGGGAAAATAGCCAGGTTTTCAGTGACTTTTTGAACATCGAGAGGGGGAGACCCATACGGATCTCAAGAGGGACGATGTTCTAAAGAAGGCCGGCTTCCTGGGTCCCAATAAATGGCATTATTTAATCAAGGAAACCTGGAGCACATCTATTCTGGCTGTGATCAGAAACTGTTGGAAATAGGTGGTTCCTCAAATTAAGCCCTGGGCCCTGGGGTGGGTTCCGAAAATTTCCGCTACCACTCTGTGGGTGTGGCTTAGGGTTACGCGCGCGCGCGCTCCCTGGTGCAATTCTGTGTCTGCGCATGCTCAGTCACTATAATCTGCCCGAAACACAGCTGAGGAGCTGATCAGCTGTGCTTCGGGCGAAGAATAAAGGACAGCCTTCACCCGGGGGTGGGTGGGAGGGCCCTTTCCAAAGCAGCAGCAGAGCACAAACGGCCTAAAACGTAAAAAAGCCGTCAAAAATTCACGGAAAAAAATGGCGGTGCCCACGAACCGGCACCGACCAAGGCGGGTCCACGACGCCATCATGACATCACCAGCACCTCGCTACCGGTTCGGGCGACCCAGTACGAACCAGGAGGAACCCACCCCTGCCTGGGCCATAAAAGTCTTAAAATGTGGTAACTAGCCCTTGAATTGCACCCAGAAGCCAGCTGGCATCCAGTCAGCAATGAGTATGGTAGCACAAATAGCTGAGATAGTGATGGACAAGCATCTTGTGAAAGAAGTGCCAGCATGGTAACAATGTATGAAACCTTGCAATACTTTGTAGTTTACAAATTGTAGTACAAATGTTGCAACTTACGGTTGAGAAAAGTAGTGTTTTGCCATTTTTGTGTCACTGATCTTAGCATCCTCTTAATACATTTCTTCCAGGTTTTAGTCTCATCCACCTCATTGCCACAGGACTCTCCTGTTTCTTTGGCTCTAGCCTCTTAACCTTTGTGATCTACGTTTACTGTCAACGGTGCCAGAGACAATCTCAGGAGTCAACCGTTATCCATCCCACCACTCCTAATCATCTTCATTACAAAGGCAACACAACTCCCAAGAATGAAAAGTACACACCTATGGAATTCAAGGTAAGTGACTGCATCCATAGACTGATCTCCTTTAAGCATATTTACTATTCATTTGCAGCAGAAATAGATAACCTGTGATCTTCCAGACTTAACAAACTACAATTTCCAGCGTTTTCACCATGGATTGTGCTGGTTAGGGTTATTGAGAGTTGAAGTTCTGCAACTGAGGGCCCAGTGTACCTATAGTGCTCAGTGGTTCCCAACTTTGCAAGCAATTTTCTTGTTTTCTTTTGCAGTACACTTTGAGTTGAATTTTATAATCAGTAAAATCATGTGGCAGAACTATACTAGCTACTGAATCTCCTGATACGTCTTTGTCCAATAAGAACCTACCACATAATTCTTCTGATTCTGTTACTCATTTTGCGCCTCCTTTTAGGCATGGCCTGTTTTGGTACAGAGAGATTTGTTGTGACTTTAAAAAGTCTGTTTTCCCACAGAGGATGGCCTTGCTTTGGCCCATCACGGTCATAAACATAGACTTGGTAATATAACTGAGACATATTTCTGAAGGGAAGAGCGCTAGTGGATATTACGAAGTCTATCTTTATGACCGTGATGATAATTGGATAATAAGTGCAGCCTCCTATTAAAGGCTAAACATTTAGATATTGACTGTGCTTTCTTCCGTTTCCCTGTTTTTCTTTAGATAACGCTGTTCATGTCAGGTTCCTCTCTTCATTCAAATTTTAATCAGTGTCAGAAGAGGTCAGAAAACAGTTTATTTTGTTCAGAGGTACACCTACTGGTATAATACATTTGGTGAGCATGGGAAACACTGTGTTGAAATAACCAAATGAGTTGTTTGTTTGGTAGGCTTATTCATAAGAAAATATTCTCTATTGTGTATGCGTTGACTTGGAAACCTCTTTTTTTTTAGTTTTATCTGGAATTTCCCTGATCAAGAAATGATCCTGGGAAGCTAATAAATATTGCAGTATCAATTAACACATAATAAAGTATCTAGCAACTCCAATCAATAAAGTAGCTTGGGGACAAGGGAAAATACCCTCAAAAGCAACTGATTAACTTGCAGAGATTATGGCAAAGTTTACTATTCTTTGCCTGTAGCAAAGAGGTAAATAGGGAGTAGGTACAAAAAGCAGGATGCACTTAAAACCAATCCCAGTTGAGAGCCTCCTTGGAAAATCATGCTTCCAAATAGTGCTGATAATACAGCAATAACAATAGCACTTAGACTTACATACCGCTTCATAGTGCTTTACAGCCCTCCCTAAGCTGTTTTACAGAGTTAGCATAATGCCCCCAATAATATGGGTCCTCATTTTACCGACTTCGGAAGGATGGAAGGCTGAGTCAACCTTAAGCCGGTGAGAATCGAACTGCTAGCAGTTGACAGAATTAGCCTGCAATTCTTCATTTTAACCGCACCACCATGGCTCCTTCCACAGATTTTCAAGTTTTCAAATTGCATGAAAACAATTTTAAAATAATGTTTATAGCTGGAAAATAGAATTTGGCATACAGTATCAGTCCTTCAGTCCTGTTTGATTGTGTTTTGGGCCCCGTGAAGCCTTTATTCAGGCTTCCCTTGCCCTATAGGTGCCAGATTGCACATGGAAAATCTATCACTGCCAGCAAACAAATGGAAAGGAAATACTCAGTTCTACTGGTACATAATTTCACGGATGCATGCATGATCAGTTGGTATGCAGGCTAGGTACATCAATAATAATTTTAGAATCTAGAAGAACTAAATTTATATTGAAGAGAGGGGAGGAAAAGTATCCCCCAGCAGAGCCTCATTATATCCAGGCTGAAAGTGGAGTGTCAGCTCTTTCATTCATGTTTTAGTTCTTTTCTGTGATTTAAGGAGTTGCATATTTTTCCTCCATATAGAATGCCTTACTTGTTCCTGTACAGAAAAGGTGTTGCAAAAGGAAGATTACCTGTGTCCCTGCTACCCCCCAGCCCAACAACAAGATTAAAACCTACCTTAGAAGCTATGAATAGCCAGTTTTGTCTATGGGGATCTTGATCAGCCATAGAAGGAAATATAGCATATTGCTTTACTTCATTTTTTTTAGATGATGAAGCAGAGCTAACTAGTATTTGAAGTTTTACAATACACCTAAGTTGAGATCCTTGTAGCTTAATAGCCTATTTAGAAAAATAATTTGCTGCTTCTTCTCTAAACCTTCAAAATGCAAGTGGAGATTGCAAGACCAGACACTTTTCCATGTAAGACTCACTATGTCTCAGTTGGCTAAACTCTAAATTGAATTAGAACTTTTCTCCATGATAGGTTATCTTCTTAATGCAGGAAACCATTTACAGGTAGTCCTCAACATGACCATTATTGGGACTGGAACTTCTGTTGCTAAGCAACATGTTTGCTAAATGAGTCACGCCTGAATTTACAACCTTTTCCCCCATGGTTGTTGAGCGAATCACTATAGTTAAATGAAGCATGGAGTCATTAAGCGAATCCAGCTTCCCCATTGACTTTGCTTGTGGGAAGCCGGCTGGGAAGATTGCAAATAGTGATCACGTGACCTCGGGATGCTCCAACGGTTATAAATTCATACCTGTTGCCAAGGGCCTGAATTTTAATCATGTGACTGCAGAGGACTGCTATGGCAGTCACAAGCGTGAGGACCAGTCATAAGTCATTTTGTGAGTATTGTCATGTCTTCAAACAGTCGCTAAATAAATGATTATAAATTGAAAACTATCTGGATGTTTAGGACTATGTGCTCCTTTTCCAATTGTTTGCCACCATCTGTCGATTTTTTTTTTAATTTTTTTTTTTTTGCTGCTCTTTAAAATGGGTCTTAACTATACTTTTTTATTGGAAGATCCTTTGGACAGTTTTCATTAGAAAATAATGTTGAAATAGTTTGAGCATATAACTAGCATGTTTCATTCAGTTCTTTGCTGCTACCAATAAGCACACCAATTCCTGCATGTAGGAAAATGGCTAAGCTACTTTCTTTGGAGAGGCCACTGTTACATCTACTGATTGATTGATTACATGCCATCAAGTCATTGTTGATTCATAGCAACCACATAGATAAATGTTTCTTCATGATAATCTGTTTCTAACTTGATCCTTCAGCTCTTCCAACAGTACATTCATCGCTGTTGGAATGGAGTCCATCCCTCTTGCTGCCTCTTCCTGTCCTCTTCGCTTTCTTTCCACCTTTTCCAACATTGGAGCTTACTCCAGAGAGCGGGATCTTTGCATAATGTATCCAAAGTAGGACAATTTGAGTCTGACTTTATATCTATATAGATTTTTTAATTTTATTTTTTGGATAAGGAAATAATACATTTTTTTTTCTTTGAACAAGGGCTGTATTCTCAAAGTGGTAAAGCCAGTACAAAATGGAAACTGCCAAAAACCTCCATCCCCTAAATTTCAGTGCTAGTTCATGTTCACTTTATAAGGCAATTTGAGTACTTTGACAGTCCCTGATTCTGCAATACGTTTCTAGAAGTACTACATATGCGTCACTGAGAATGAGCAGAGCTGAATGTCATTTGGTCTTTGGAGCAATCCTCTTATGCCTGTGAGCTTTTTGTGAGATTCTCTGATTTGTGGGGGAGATAATAGCTCTGTATTTTCAGTTTGCCTTAAGAGGCACAAAACCCTTTCATATCCTCCTTTTTTCTCCTAGTCCTTGACTATATGTCAAATTGTCTAAGTCACGCAGGCAGGAATTTGCAAAGGGTCATAGGTGGAGAGCTAAGGAAGTTTACCCTGTTGGAACATGAATACCTTGAAATAATAGAAAATACTTGTAGCTCGGGTTTTAGATTTTGGCAGTGGTTTGCTCTCCAAGCTTGTTTCAATTTAGTTTCTGAATGTTTCGTTATGAGACTAGGTAACATCATCAGCAGGAGTTTCTTGTCCTATTCTCCTTAGCTTATAAATGTCTTGTGACAAGACATTTATAAGCTAAGGAGAATAGGGACAAGAAAATCCTGATGATGTTACCTAGTCTGGTAACAAAACGTTCAGAAACTAAATCGAAACAAGCTTGGAGCGCAAACCACTGCCAAAATGAATATCTTGAATTTAGGATTCTTCCTGATCATGGCTATCTCAGTAAGCAAGTCTCAAAGATTGATGTATTTTGTGTTTCCTGAATCATGAATCCAGTGTGGTGTATACTAATTAGTATACCGGTTTGGTGTGTAGCAGTTAACTCTTACCAGTTCTAAGCCTAGAAACCAGGAGACTGTGAGTTCTAGTGCTGCCTTAGGCATGAAAACTTGCTAGGTGACTTTGGGCAGTCACTCCTTCTCAGCCCAATCTACCTCACAAGGTTGTTGTGGAGAAAACAGGAGGAGGAAGGAGTATTAGGTATACTCGGCATCTTGAATTATTTATAGAATAATAAAGGTGGAATAAAAATCTAATGCATACATACATAAATAAAATAAATATCAATTTGCAAATTCCATTGTTATTTGTGGGTACAGCTGCAGTTAAATGACTACAGATGAAGGGCATTCTATTGTCCTTTCCTGTTTATTGAACTCCTTCCAAAACTTATTATCCATTGTTTTTAGGTTACAGTGGCAGAAAGTTGTTTGCAAGTTAATGCGAAAACATTTTTATTAAGCACAAGTCAGCATGAATTTGGAAAATGTAAATTGTGTCAGACAAAAGAAAATCTCCGCCACCCATCCTGTTTCTCTCATCTCTTTCATCTAATTAAATCCATGTTGATTGTTGCAGAAATGCCATATCCTGTTTGTTTCAGGAACAGTTTCATTAATTGAGTTTCCTGAATTTCCACTGTCCTGAAAATATTAGCTTCTTTCTGTTCCATAATCAGAGGGGAGTCCTTTTAGACACCACTAAAATGTTATTTAATGGCAGGATGGTGCTGAAGGCTACGCTGAAGTTTTTGAAGATGATCCACTGAATTTTGTCTTCTACCATAGATGCACAGACTGAGAGTAAAAGATCATGGGTTATAGGGATGGGAGAGAAAATTCCAATAGGAAATAGGGGTGCAGTTAGGCTGAGTTTAGAAAAGCAGGTCCTTAAAAGAGAAAACATGTAGAAGAGTCGTGTTGGAGTACTAGTAGATGAAGGTCCATTTAGAAAAGTGAAGATGATGCTTAGAAACTCAATGGCAATATACATGTGGATTGGTTTTCTCCTATCACAGCTTCTCCTATTTGAAGAACTATAGTTTAGTAACTGTTTATCAGTGATGAAATATCTATTTTCCTCCACCACAGAAATTCACTCCTCAGGGTTTATTGGGAGAATAATTTAAATGTGGTAGGAAAGTTAAAATAGGAAAGGAGCCATGATGGCGCAGTGGTTAGAATGCCGTATTGCAGGCTGACTCTGCTCACTACCAGGATTTTCAATCCTGACCAGCTGAAGGTTGACTCATCCTTCTATCCTTCCAAGATCAGTAAAATGAGGACCCAGATTGTTGGGGGCAATGCGTTGACTCTGTAAACCACTTAGAGAGGGCTGTAAAGCACTATGAAGTGATATATAAGTCTAAGTGCTAGTTCTCTTGCTATAAATGTAGATCAGAAAAGTGGAACCAGTAGATGGTAGGCATAACATCTGTAAGGAGATATTAAGCATCTGTTCTGAATTGGTGGACAGAGGAAGTGTGAGATGAAAGAAAGACAGAAAATAAATTCTGTTTATTTCCCTGCACAGGTGAAGAATCACCTCATTCTCCAGATATTGCTAACTGCAATTTGGGGGGGCCGGGAGAACATTGTACTTCATCAAAATCTAGAGGACCCCACGCTCTCTGGCCTATTCAACAACAGAGTGATAAGATGAATAAGTACTGTTGAAATTAGCAGACCCTTTTATGAGTACGTGATTGTAATCTTAATGTCATAAGCAGTGCTGAAAACCTTCTGAGGAGGTTTTTGCAATAATCCTCTCTATGATATGAATGGCTAATGCATTAGTTCCACCACGTTTGAGATGTCCAGTTTAGGTCCCTCGAGCTTTCCAAAAGCACAGATGAATTCGAGATGCTGAAAAGTAGGGCATCTGCTGTAATTAATGAAGTGGAAAACTTTCAGTTTATTAGGAGACCTAGTCAATTTGGGCATTATTTAAATGACCCTGTAGAAGAAGATGACTGAATATTTTGTAATTACAAGCTTTTGTTTTAAATGTTTGGGAGAAAAAGCTATTATCCTAATCAGTTACAGCCACAACTACTGCTATAGGTTCTCTCACCCTACATTTTTCTGCTGTTGTCGTAACCTTGAATTTTAAAAATAAAAGGCATAAGGAGAGTAACCAGACTCAGGAATGACAGAATATGAGTAAAAATGAGAACCCGGAGCTGATATATCATGTGCTACACTAGTGACATAAAGGACTGTAATTATTCAGTCATATACATACGTACATTTAAATAGGAATAATACAGGTAGCTATGAAACAAATAATAATAATTGGCCATTTGCTAAAATAAAGCATTTAACCTGTTCACAGCATTATAAAAATGCAACCTCCTTCTGTGTTTCCTGTCTCTTGCAATAACATTTGTACTTAACATTCCGAAAACATATTTTTCACTCTGTGTTAAAGGGTTGCAAATAGCACAAGACTTGTGTTAGGATCCAGAGGATCAGATATTGAACTGGATATACAAAAATAGATCTTTTCAGCTTCAGACAAACCAGTTCCACCATTAAAGGAGCTGAAGCATATTTTTGACACTGCATTTTCATGTGCATGTGTCCGTGAACATGTGGAGCATGGAAGAAAAGAGAAGCAGCAAGCATCTATATTAAGAGCCGCAATACATAAAAAATACAAGGATACCAACGATAACGTTATTGCCCATTTTTCAATCATCAATCATTCCCGTTCACCAGTCAGTCAAAAGGTTGATAGCGTTGTTTATGCTTGAATCACAACATTAAATAAGATTTAATTTCAAGGAGATTTTACCTGCCTAAGCATTAAGTTTCCGTGGAAATTCATTCAGCAGACATAGAACTACTGCTGATGACAGTAGTGTTTCAGCATTTTCTAGGATGATAAGAAGCCTGGGCATTTTACTATTGCAAAATAATCTCATCCCAGCTTCCCTTCTCCTCACCACTTTCTCATTTCCCCCCCCCCCCCAATAATATTCTAGGTTCTGTTGTCAAATTTTTTAGGAAGGGTAAGGAAAGCCTTTTTCAAGTCATCTCCTTGCCATTTGTGTTTATTATATTAGCTACAATTTGTACAGCCCTTTGGCAGTATCGTGTTATGTTCAGCATGAATGCATATTGTAATACAAGCTATTTACATCACGCATTATAATAGAATTCCTTACATCATCATCAGCTCAACCGGGTCGTTTTGATTGTAATACCGCAAGCTATTTAAAATAAAATTTTAAAAAACCCAAGCACTGCACTTCCAGTCACTGCTTTTTAATGGTCTTCTGATGAACTCTTGATGTGTTGGATTACAATTTTTACAATTCCTAACCTGCAAGGCTGCTCTTAAAAGAGCAAGTTCCAAAAGGCTCATGTACATAAGTTATGTTATAACCCATTCGTTAATCATGACTATTATAATTTATTTATTTATTTATTTATAAAATTTATCAGCTGCCCATTTTACCATAGGGTAACTCTGGGCGGCTTGCAGTAATAAAAATGTTTCTGAACATATATATTAAAACATAAATAAAATAAAACCAAACATTAAAATCTAAGGACACATGGGGGGAGGGGTGAATCAGTTGTTACTCAATCAACCATCTCCCCTGTACTGTTATCCCATTGGGGCCCCAAACCAGCTGGCAGATGTCTTTAGGCCCATATGAAAGGATAGGAGAATTGGGGGACAACCTCACATTGGAGGGGCAAGATAATCCATGGTGGCTGACCAATTTTAGTTTTAAAAAATACCAAATGGTTGTGTGGATCTCTTAATAGAATCTGAATCTCCACTAAGAATGTTCAAAATGCTGAAACAGGATCAACAGGATCTGTGCTGATTGCTCCATTTAAGGTTCAAGCTCTGGCATTGGCAGTTAAAAGCTTTCATGGTTTGCAGGTTTAGACAAACTTCATTTCTGAAACATTGGAAAACAGGCCACATGAAGTAGGTTGTAGTAGGCTAAAGGGACCACATTACTGAGAGCACAAGACACTTGAAGTGTTCCCTCCACCCAAGATCCATCTAATCCATAATGTCTGTCTAACAATGGTTAGTCCTATGTTTCCAAGAAGACTCAAGCAGATAACTTCCTTTCAAAACCTCCCACTGTCAATTCAACACATGCACACACACACACACACACACACACACACACGTGCATTGAGCATGCACAACAGCCATTTCATGGGGAGAGGTGGACTATTTTGATCATATTGGAAATGTTTTGAAGTAGCATGTTACACACTCAAAATAGTTCTGTTGCACCCAGGGGTATTTCAAAATTGAAAAATTTTGCACTCTCATAATTCTGTCTCTGTTTTCACTACCTAAAATGGCTATGTGGAATAACTGAAACTGAGATAAAATATTGAAAGGATCTCAGAGGATTAATGAATCTTAAACCTGAGTCATTGGGCTTACATCTTGTATTTAGTGTTTGAGGCAATCTTACTTTGAGCATCGGTTGCTGGAAAACATTAAAGGGAGGGTGCATTTTTTCACATCCAAAACATTGGCTTTCCACAGTCTAACATGAAGGAAAAGGTTGACTTTCTGCGTGATCAGCACAACTCTAAAGTGCTCTCGAGGCAGTTAAATATGTATTAGCCAAATTTGAAATATTCAGTGCAAGTACTTTTTCACACACCATATAATTTAGTCACGGTTGCTGGTTTATAGGTGGTATAAAAAAAAAGGGAGCAGGCAATGGATACATCAGTGTTAAAAAGAAAATCACACCTATTAGTGCTGGCCATATAGGGAACATTCTTGGAATTGCTCAGAAGGTGTAAAGGAAAGATTAATCATTCTCTAGGTCTTTAATGAGATTGGCCAAAGAGAAACAATTCAATTAAGAAGAATTCAAGGAAGACAGTAGTCACTTCCAAGCTTTAGGGATGCCCCTGCTGCTAGCCATATATTTGGGGGAGGGGGAGAGCTGAGCTTAGAAATGAAAGGATGAAGATGATTGAGTTAAAAAATTGCAATCTGGGAAGACTTAAGTGTAGGAAATGTCAGCAACTCTGAATCAAGCAAGATTAAGCAGAAGAAAGGCTTGTCTGTCAATGAAAACCAGACTTATGACATTCATAGAAATGACATCCTTAGGCATAGGAGGAATGTTGATGTCTCTGTAAGATAGCCTTCCCATCATTAACAATATGAGACCTGTTTTCATCTGGTTAGCACAGTATGAACCTTAGCCCTTCATTCGCCATCGAGAGACATTTTGCTGTAGGCAAATATCAGTGCCATGGATCAGAAAACATCCTCT
Organism: Thermophis baileyi; assembly: GCA_003457575.1. Taxonomy (NCBI): domain Eukaryota; kingdom Metazoa; phylum Chordata; class Lepidosauria; order Squamata; family Dipsadidae; genus Thermophis; species Thermophis baileyi. The sequence goes on from QLTV01003476.1 coordinate 72,522, forward strand.
GTTTTATTGTTGTTGTTGTTTGTTTCTGTATTTCTATTTGGGAGGAAGTTGAAATCTTAGGGGGAAGAAAATCAGTGGGTTTTTCAGCTGGGAAATGAGAATAGAAAGAGAATGTGATGTCGCTTGACAATGTCTTGTTCCTGACAGATAGTCATTTTGGCTGCTCCCAAAAATAATATTTATTCCACCTCATTTTGCATGATAGCGATAGCAAAGCAGGTTTTCCATTTCCAGAGGTTTGTGACTGAGCTGGGCACGTATTTGTAGATATTTGTTTTGCCCTTCCAAATCACACTTTCCTATCTTTTAGCTTGCTCTTTCCATTGTCACTGCCTTTTCTTTTCCTGCTTCCTTTTATGCCTATCTGTGGTGCAGAAGAAGTAGTCATCTCTCTGCAGTACGCCCAGATGATCCATGAAAGGCATCAAGAGGGAGATTGTACCCGATTCGGCCACTAGTCCAAAGCTGATGAATTGCAGCAGTTTGGAAAGCTAGCATCGGTTTCTCTTTGACGCCATCTTTGCACCACCCTCTAAGCAATCCAGACTGTTTTGCTACTCACAAGTTGCATTTGGAGCAAAGGATTGCCCCCCCCCCATCCAATTTAGAAAGCGTTGACAGATAAAATGGCAAAGCAGATGTTGTCAAGGGACAGAGGCTGATCTGAAAAGGAAAGGGTTTGGTGACGGGTTGAAAAGGCTCTGGGGGACAGAAGCTGCATTCTGTCTATGCTCTCATCTTGCAATGCTAAATATCCCTTCCAGGGGCTTTTGATTTATATCATGTCAGCTAGGGAGGGAAAGCAAGGAGTTAGCAGTACAGCTTAGTCGAATGCCATTAGTGCCTTCCCCCAACCCCCTTTTAATTCATTGAGCAATCAGCCATGCTAGGAAGGTGTGGTCCCCGTGCAACGAAATTACTCTGGCAGAGCAGTGATACATCTTGCAGAGGTGTCATTAGCCTTATGGCAGGAGCAGCAAGCCCGGTAGACTTGTCACATTTTTTAATATCAGCGGATGCTGCTACTTAAGGGTGTGAGTGTATGGTTGTCTCATGCTCTGCAGAATAATAGCGAGCAACCTTTCACTGGCTTCAGCCACTTTATTGATTGATAGAATATCTGCTATGAAGTGTAGGCTTATAGCCACTTGCTGGGGGTGGGGTGGGGGAGGTGTAAGTAGCAGAATAAAACGGGAAATGTGATAAATGAGCCCTCTGTAGCTTACCACGCCCATCTTTGCAGTCATTTTGTAAGATTGCCCACAGGTGGCCTCCAAATTCTAAATAGGCCTGTGTACCCAAAATGTTTTCCAATTTCTCAACAACACCGAAATGGGTCTTACACCCAGATTTGGATCTCTGTTGTATTTATCTGAACAGAGATAGAGTTAAGCACAAGAGCCAGTAATTGGGAAAGAGTAAATAGACTAGTTTGAAAGCATGGGCGGTTGCCATTGGATGGTTTGAGGTCAGCAGGTGTGTTCCTGCCACAGGAGGATTATAAATAGAAGATTATAATTTGGCTTTTGAGCTAGAATTTTCTGAAAAACTCCTTAAACTTGGAAGAGTAATCTGGTCCATTGCTTAGGTAAAGTTTGGCCTATTTCCAACTAATCCTAACTTTCTTTATTCCGCCCATGATGTTTCTCCTTAAGTGTAATTCAATACTGTTTAAACTTCCTAATTTCTACTTGTTTTATATTTAGTAATGTAAAAAAATAATCTTGGATTTAAATTTTGTCCTTTATTATACTATTCTTACTATCCAGTACTGTTTGGGATGAAAAATTAATTGCTCGTGTGTTTTTCTGAAGGAAAGAGAATAGTAATGTGTTTTAAGGAGAGAGCAGTTGAGAAACAGATCGAGATTTAGGAATTGGAGTGCAACTGCCCAATTTTTCTATTTATCTTCAACAGTTTACAAAGTGATGATAGAGAATCAGCTTCCAAATACAAAAACATCTGTGGGTCTTGGTTTTATAAGAGTGGTAGGGCTCAATTTCTTCAGAGCCAGAGGCATTGTATCCCAACCAACAAAAAGTTTGTACAGAGAAGCACAGCTTAGCCAGAGGGAAATTTATAACTGGAAGTGGTACTAGAGAACAGAAGAGACAAGCATTGTAACACAGAGAAAAGTAGGATGAAACTAGATCTAAAATTATTTTGTTCTTCTTTTACAGACACTGAACAAGAACAATTTAATACCAGACGACAGGACCAACTTCTATCCTTTGCAACAAACAAATGTGTACACAACAACCTATTATCCCAGTACACTGAATAAATACGACTACAGGCCCGAGGCCTCCCCTGGAAGGACCTTTACTAACAGCTGATGACGATCTGCCTAAGAACTGGATTACTTCCTATATGATTTTTATTTTTAAAATTGAGTTTATGGACCAAATATTGGCCCAATCTATAGATGTAAATATTATAAGTGGGCCTTTTATTTTCTCTCTTATCGGTGGTCTTACTTTCAAAGTAGCACATCTCCTTGAGTGGATCTTCTGCTTATGGATAATGGGTGGTCTAGGATATTTGAGGAGTATTCAGCTAGAGGTAGCAGATCCTGTTATGGATATCACAGTTTGAGTTGTCCCTTCGGTGTCTGATACCAAGATAATCCTGGAACCAGCCCTAATGTGCTAAGTTTGTGTGGAATGATATGACTACCCAGTACAACTTCAGAAGTTCTGTGGACATTGGAAGAGAAATCCTAGCAAAGCGCTGAGGCTTATTCTTCATATGCCTACAGGTTAATAGTATTAGGAACATCATCCATCAGACAGACTTGTGGAACACCATATTCAAGAGTTTGGCTTTTAAGCTTCAGGATCATCAGCATTTTCTGTGACATGGCAAAATATATGCAAGCAACCTAAAATGGGAAAAAAATCCTGTCAGATTTATAAAACAAATGAGATAACTTCACACGAGAAATGTTTTGAAACATTTCTAAAGCAAAGTGGTAAGACTTTTAAGTTTGGATACATGAAGCATGGGCTTTGGATACACAAAAGATGGTTGATTCTCCTGGACAATATGAAGAGAATGAAACAAGAGGCATGGAAGATTCTGATTGAAACTTTCCTCTTCTTGCTTTGATTCCAGGAGATGCTTAAGACACCGTTGGCCCTCTGCCCTTGTTGAATTTACCAAGCTTTGTGCTAATGCTGATTTTATTTTTTATAATTTTTTATTCACTTGAACAAAGAAAAGAATATTGATTTCAGTATGTCTCTAAAGAATGTCTCCATAGTGTAGCCTAACCCAGAAAGCCTACGGCAAAGTCCTTTAGTGTCTTCCAGCCAAGAAAGAAATAAAGTGTACATCAGTAGCTGCCATTGTTCACTAGTATTGGAGCAAGAAAGATAATTATTCTGCTCCAATTAAAATAAACTGGGGTCTGTAGCATTTTGAAACAATCCAGCCCAGCCTTCAAAGGTTATCTTTTATGCTGTGTTAGACCAATGCGTCTAAGTCATGTCATTTTGGGCTAGATGAGTCTCTTGTTAATGATACCTTCTCATCATCTAATGTATAAACTCTTGGTGCTAAGCAGTGAAGATGGCCGCAATATATATAGCATGTGATAAGAATGTAAGCCAGTTCCTACATGAATTCTGATCTGTTTGCTGTTGCTGGGTTGTCCGTGCTTTAAGCCATTGGTTTCCAACTCAGGTTGACTAGCATTGAACACCGAACGGGCAGCGGCTGGTAGTACCTTCATAATTATCTATTGGAAGAATTGTCTGAGAGGTGGCACAGTCCAGACCCTACATCCAAGCAAGAAACCCAGACTGATAAGTGACTCTAAAATGACTCAGGATGCTGTTTTAAAGTGAGAAAATGATCCAGGGCTGATATCAGCGTCTCATTCTACCTTACAGAATCAGAAGTCATAAAACAAGCATTAGTGCCTAAGCTGTGAAAAACCCTGGCTGAGTGCATGGGACAGATACGAATTAGTGATTTAGATAGGATGTCCTTTACGGATCTTTCTGTTGGCTAATGAAAGAGAGAGTGATTGGGCAGTCAAATTGCTACAGGCTCCTAACCCAGGCTAGGCCCTTGTAGGAAGGTGTGTCAAGTTCCTGTGAGAGCAAACTGTGTAAATTTCACCAGCAGAAGCTGCTGCTTGTGCAGATCTGTAATAATTGGGATACTTGTTATTAACTAATTAACACTTGAGGTCTGTAAGAAATTGTTGGATCAAGGCCAGAGTGAAGCATTGTTTCAGACAGAGTTCCATTTTTTTTTTTTTTGCAATAATTCATTTTGCAGTGGTAACTGCAAATTAAGTGTTCATTATCCTGTTGTTTTGCTTGATTTTTATTTTTTTATTTTTTATTTTTTTATTTTTTTGCCATGAGGGGATCCAGGTGGATTTTTTCAGTGACTTAAATAGTGGGTTTTCATTCCTCTTACATATTTTTTTTCTTCAGATATCAGAAATCATGGCATGTTTCAGGGCAGGGATATTTTTATGTACTCTATTGCAATTTTTTCTTCCCAGGGACCCAAATGTGAAAAATGATAGGCTTTCCAAAATAAGAACAACCATTCTTAAATCAGTTGCATATGCTCCTGAAAAGAAGAAAATCGAGGGAAGCAGTGGGTGAAAAGTAATCGGAGCTATTACCACGCAGTGTCTGCTTGAGCGTGGCATTTTTTCTAGCCCGCGTTAATGCTCCCTAATTCACAGGGAAAGCTATTGACACGAACATTCTTCTGTCTCCAATGCCTTTATGCTTTAGGCACAGGCTGCTGGTGTTCTTGGTGATCAGTCCTTTCACCGTGGAGGGATTTTCTAAATGCAGGGGTGAAATCCAGCAGGTTCTGAGAGGTTCTGGAGAAACGATAGCGGAAATTTTGAGTAGTTCGGAGAACCGGCAAATACCACCTCTGGCTGGCCCCAGAGTGGGGTGGGAATGGAGATTTTGCAATATCCTTCCCCCAGGAGTGGGAAGGAATGGGGATTTTTGCAGTATCCTTCCCCTGGAGTGAGGTGGGAATGGAGATTTTGCAGTATCCTTCCCCTGCTGCGCCCACCAAGCCACGTCCACAGAACCGGTAGTAAAAAAATTTGGATTTCACCACTGTCTAAATGCTTGCTTTTCCATGTGCTGACTGCAATACCAGCGCAATGGGAATGTCATGCATTTCGCAAACAGCGTTCTCCCTGAAAGAAACAAAGCTCCGGCCCCTCTGTTGGACAACCAGATCGTCTTGCCTTTGATGTGGCAACAGGCCCAGGTGTGTTGAGGTGTACTTCAGTCTTTTGCTGCGTGAGAAGAAAAACCAGATCATTCTTCAGTGCTGTCCAGAAAGCTGCTTTGGAATCTCAATCCAAATATATGCAACACCAGGGAGCGACATGCGGGGGAAATAATGAAGTTGAATTTTAAATTACATTAAATGCAAGCTTCTGGGAACTGGGCCTTAGTACTCTTATGGTCAGGCATCAAGGAGATGTTCGCAAAAGTCTACTATTAAAAAAGCACTAGAATGAAAGCCAAATGGATTAAAGCCTTCCCATTTCTTACACTTGATAATTTCAGCCACCTATTTGGGTGACTTTAGGTGGCATCTGCAAAATCTAACCAAGCAGCTGTGAAAACTAGTTACTAAAGCTAGTTATAACTAATAGTTATTTCAAAGGGCTGTACGGAATCCGAGTAAATGGCTGAAGGGAGCACCGCAGCCATTCAGGTGTTAGTGAGATTTGAAACTCTTCATTAATTCCGATCTTCACTTAATAGTTTGTTTCCTTCATTAGAGAGGATTGGAAGAGGGAGTGAGTTTTCGTATTTGGATAGGACAGTCTATTAACACCTTTCTTTTTCATAATTAACTTCTGTGATCTTTTGGGTGTGAGAAATTATTGCTATACGTGTTTCATTATGGATCATTATCTTATTACATTAGCTTTTAATAGGTACGGTTTTTAGAGATTTGGCAATTTGCTATTACACACTCTGGTTCAGCAATTCCTTACTGGCAGCTCTAAAAACTTTCTTCCCAGAAGAGCTGATTCATTTAAATGGAATTGACAGCTCTTGCTGCTGCCATCCTTCCAAGGAAGCCATATTGACAGGAGAATGTGAAGTGCGCATCTTGGAAAACCTTCCAGGTTCTGAATTGGAGCCAAAGGGTCCAGTGAGTCAAAGGAGGAAGAGCTGATCAGCCTGTTACAAGATTGTCCTTCAACAGTTTCTCTGTGTTCCTGTGGTTTTCTTCAATGTTGTCTTCTTCCATCACGATAGGAATACAGAGCATGTTTACACTGATAAAGCAACCAAGCTTCATCACAACTCTATGCCAACCATGTACTTAACTCTGCTGTCTATTTCTGCCAGGGCACCAAAATGCAATGTGGGTCATTTGTGTTGTCTCTTCTCTAACTCAAGGAAATACGGTCTCCTTTGCTGAACTGTTGTGACGCCATCCTGAACTGCCCGCTGGTCTAGAGACTGTTCCGGAGCTCAATCCTGAATGGACTGCTGGGAGTTCATTTGACGCGTATTGTTCTTACATAAAGATGCCTACTATCCCGGTATTAAGAAAAACTTGGAGAAGGAAATGTCATTCCAAGGGAGAATGCGTATTTCTATGACTCACCCACATCTGAGATACACATGTATACCTATTGCCTTATTATTTTTTTTAGAGAATGATACATTAAATTAAGATCTATATAAGAAGTGGGAATGATTTGAATTCTTTTCAAAGCATAATTTAGGACTATAATTTCCTAGCATTATGAAATCTATTGTGACAAAAAGATCGTTCAGAGTTTAATCTGTGTAATCATTACTCACACTGAATGTGAAATTTTCTTACCCATGCAAACTATAAATGCCATGAAATCCTCTTATTCAAACACTGGTAAATATATTGTTATATATTTATAACAGAAATGTTATATATTTACTGCTGAATGTCTAAAAATAAATTTAGAATAAAATGAAAAAGAAAAAACAGAAAACGGCAGCACTAGACTTTCCTGATAGTGTTAAAGGAAATCCTCCCCCAGCAGATTTTAACAAAAACTTGATTTTTCATAGATCAATGATTTTTTTTCATTGCTTAATGAAAATTGAAAAGTTGACTTTTTAACTAGAAATGTTCATCTTCCCCTAAAAAAAAAAATTCCATTCCTGTTCAGAATGGCAAAGTAAACAATGTTTGTATTTGCTCATACTTTATGAATAAACAGCCCAAATTGACTTAGTACTTTGTTGCCATTGTCTTAATTATCAATAAATAGATGTGTAGCTAGAACTACGAAGTTAACCATTCAAACTTCTTTTCAATTTTGTTTTTGTTGTTTTGTCGCAGACAGCTATGGCGTTTTGCAATCTCATTTGGCATGCAAAGTTGACCTAGAGGAGTCAAGTCATGACATTAGTTGGTTGATCACTTTCTTTGGTTTGCTGTTCAGAACTACACAGATACAGCCATTTAATGCTGCCTGTTGGGAGATGATTCCCGGTTATGTCTATTTGACAATGAGTGGGGTATGAGTGTGCAGTGAAAGACAGTTTGGGGTGATGGTTAAGGCACCAGGTTAGCAACCAGGAGGCCATGAGTTCTAGTCTTGCCTTAGATCAGGGGTGTCAAACTGGTGGCCTACAGGCCGGATGAGTCACGCATAGGCCATGACCACCCCAGCTCCGCGAAGGGAAAAAATGTTGCAAAACATCACGTGACAGCAACGAGTTTGTCTCCCTTGCCTTAGATGAAGCCAGTTTGAGTGACCTTGGGCCAGTTTGTTTCTCTCAGCCCTAGGACGCTGTTAAGGAAAGGCCATTTCTGAAATCTTGCCAAGAAAACTGAGGGACTAATCCAGGCAACCACTAGGAGTCAAGAACAGAACAGAACAGAACAGAACTTTATTGTCACTTTAAACGTGCACTAATCAGCATACATTAAAATGAAATTTTGTTGCATTCAGCTCTCAAAGGATAACCATTATGCATATACCCACATACATACACACATATGACACAGAGATACATCACAGTCTGACTTGAAGGCACAAGGAAAAAAGTGTCTGTGCACAATACCTGTGTCAATAATCAGACAAATGTTGTAGGGCAGGGCTGTCAAACTCCTGGCCCGCGGGCCGGATGCGTCACGTGCTGGCCATGTCCACACCCGGTTTAGTGAAGGGGGGGAAAGTCCCGATACGTGATGTGACGCTGCCGTGACGACATGAGTTTGGCACCCCTGTTGTAGGGAAAGGCAGCTGAGGCAGTTTTAGTTATATTGAATACTGATGATAAAGTGTGGTCTCAGTTGCAAAATCTTAAGCCACCATAAAGCTGGTTTCCTAATACAACCTTTTTATTCCTGTGCTAACAGCTAATATAATTCTCTTTGATTAGAAAGAAAACCAAAGGGGAGACTTTTCTTCTCTCCACTGAAAGAGGTAGTAGCAGTAACACTTTTAAAAACTCAATCAGACCCAGTTTACTTAAATCTGCAAACATACAGTAGATCAGGGCTTCTCAGTCTCAGCAATTTTAAAAAGTGTGGACTTCAGCTCCCAGAATTCTGGCTGGGGAATTCTGGGAATTGAAGTCCACACATCCTAATATTGCTGCAAATTGAGAAAACACTGATCTATAGCACAAGGTCAACTAAATAACACAGTGACACAATTCGCACAGTACATTGGGCTATAAAATGAGATTTGCTTCCGGTTTAGCAGTTTGAGCTCCATTACTGTGCCTTAGAAATGACTTGTATTATGAATTCTATGATGGCTTGATGTGATATTTTATTCTAATTTCCCCTTGATTATCCAGAAAAAACAATGGCAGTGTGAACTGGTTTTGGACATTTAGGCCAGAAACAAGTATCTGGGGAAGATGGAGTGACATTGTGTGCATCATGATGTTGTATGCAAATGACATGAATTACCTATTTACTTCATTTGCAGAAAGATGTCATGATTCACATAACCTTCTGACATATCAAATGTCTGGGACCAGAAATGCAAAGGAAATACATCTAAGCTATGTTTTAGTATTGTTGATCCTCATTAGAAAACAAGGGCATTTCTATTTAAAGATTTACACCCTATGTATGTTTGCCTGCGATAGAACACATAGAGGACATTTTTTGCAAGCTTGCGTGTTAATTTCAGTGCAATCAGCAGGTTCTGTGCATCTAAACCATTGTGGTTCCACTTTATTATCTCATTGGAATTCATATAGAAAAATCCTGTGGCTCTGAAAGATATTATTTTTATAGATTAATATTTTAAAGTAATAACGGTTTCCAGAAGATAGCAGTGTTAAAACACATCTCATGCTGTCTTCAAAACTGAAGTCTATTTTCATCAATTGCATGAGGTTTTATCTCAGAAATAGTTTTTGTTGCAATAGTTCAGCCTTGGAAAATATGAGAAAGATTTTTAACCATTGCTTGGCCCAGCTCCCATCCATGCAAATGATGGCAAAGGGAAGAAAAAAGAAGTGTGACTCATTTTACCTACAGATAGTCCTCGATTCAACAACCACAATTGAGCCCAAAATTTATGTTGCTAAGCAAGACAGTTGGTAAGTGAGTTGCACTGCATTTTTTGACCGTTTTTTTTTGTTTAGCAAATCACTGCAGTTAAGTGAATCATGTAGTTGTTAAGTAAATCTGGCTTCCGACTTTGCTTGTCGGAAACTAGCTGAGAAGGTTACAAATGATGATCACATGAACCCAGGACACTGCAACTGTCATAAATACATGCCAGTTACCAAGTGCCCAAATTTTGATCACATGATCATGGGAATGCCGCAATAGTCATAAGTGTGAAAAAAAACCAGATAAGTCACTAAAAGAGTGGTTGTAAGTCAAATACTACTTTTCTGTATACTTACTAAAACCAAGTCCAACATATTAACTCTGTTACCATAGAATGAATTTACTATATGTTCCAGCACAGTGATGGCGAACCTTTTCGCCATCGTGTGCCAAAAGCGGGGGGAGCATGGGGGGGCTAACAATCCCCGCGAATGCGCGCGCGATCCCCACGCTCCCCTGTCGCATGTGTGCATGACACCCCCCCACAAGTGCGTCGCACACACACACACACACACACACACGTTGCCCGTTTTTGGGCCTGGCAAGCCTCCCTTCAGGCCGGTGCGTCTCTTACCCTGGCGCCGGATGCTCCTTCGGTGTGGACTCCGCTCCTGTGGCAGCGCTGCTTGTTCTCGGTGGCTGGTGAGGGGGGTTCTCCTCCAGAATCCCGGTCGCAAGTGGGAGGCCACCCCCTCCTCTTGCCCGCCACCGAAAACAAGCAGCTCTGCCCCTTTTTTCCTTTCCAGACCAGCTCCAAGCAAGAGGTGCACAAACTTCAGCAGCTCTTGCGCTGCCGCCTGCACCTCTTGCGTGGAGCTGGTCTGGAAAGGAAAAAACGCAGCCAAATTAGGTGGGACTCGCCCCATTCAGGTGCCTCCAAATAGGTCTCCCTACGGTAGCCTCCCCACTGAACTACGCGACCCGACAGTGATCGCCCACCAAAACGGAGCCTGCCCTCCGAGCTCTTCCGCGCGCCCTCTCTTTCCCGCAGCGAACGAGCTGGAGGGGGGTGCGAAAAGTGCTTCCCGCTTCTCCTCTACCTGCATGCTGTAACTGGAGGATTCTCCTCCAGAATCCCGGCCGCAAGCTGGTAGCCCCAGGGGAGCAGCAGGGGCAGAGCTGCTTGTTTTTGGTGGTGGGCAAGGGGAGAGGGCAGCTTCCCACTTGCAGCCGGGATTCTAGAGGAGAACCCCCCCCCCTCACCAGCCACCGAGAACAAGCAGCGCTGCCCCTGTTGCTCCCCTGGGGCTGCCAGCTTGCGGCCGGGATTCTGGAAGAGAATCCTCCAGTTACAGCATGCAGGTAGAGGAGAAGCAGGAAGCACTTTTTGCACACACACCCCCAGCACATTCGCTGTGGGAAAGAGAGGGCGCTCGGAAGAGCTCGGAGGGCAGGCTCCGTTTTGGTGGGCGATCACTGTCGGGTCGCGTAGTTCAGCGGGGAAGCTACCGTAGGGAGACCTGTTTGGAGGCACCTGGATGGGGTGAGTCCTGCCTAATTCAGCTGCGTTTTTTCCTTTCCAGACCAGCAGCGAACGAGCTGGGGGCACAAAAAGCTCTTCCCACTTCTCCTCTACCTGCAGGCTGTAACTGGAGGATTCTCCTCCAGAATCCCGGCCGCAAGCTGGTAGCCCCAGGGGAGCAGCAGGGGCAGAGCTGCTAGTTTTTGGTGGTGGGCAAGGGGACTAGTTTTTGGTGGTGGGCAAGGGGAGAGGGCAGCCTCCCACTTGCAGCCAGGATTCTAGAGGAGAACCCCCCCCCCTCACCAGCCACCGAGAACAAGCAGCGCTGCCCCTGTTGCTCCCCTGGGGCTGCCAGCTTGCGGCCGGGATTCTGGAAGAGAATCCTCCAGTTACAGCATGCAGGTAGAGGAGAAGCAGGAAGCACTTTTTGCACACACACCCCCAGCACATTCGCTGTGGGAAAGAGAGGGCGCTCGGAAGAGCTCGGAGGGCAGGCTCCGTTTTGGTGGGCGATCACTGTCGGGTCGCGTAGTTCAGCGGGGAAGCTACCGTAGGGAGACCTGTTTGGAGGCACCTGGATGGGGTGAGTCCTGCCTAATTCAGCTGCGTTTTTTCCTTTCCAGACCAGCAGCGAACGAGCTGGGGGCACAAAAAGCTCTTCCCACTTCTCCTCTACCTGCAGGCTGTAACTGGAGGATTCTCCTCCAGAATCCCGGCCGCAAGCTGGCAGCCCCAGGGGAGCAGCAGGGGCAGAGCTGCTTGTTTTTGGTGGCTGGCGGGGGGGGGAGGTGGTTCTCCTCTAAAATCCCGGCCACAAGTTGGAGGCTGCCCCCTCCCCTTGCCCACCACCAAAAACAAGCAGCTCTGCCCCTGCTGATCCCCTGGGGCTGCGCAGCAGTTCTCACCCTCCCGCTTGCGGGCAGGGTGGCCTCGGGTAGCGGCATCTTGTTGGCATTGTGCTGCTGCTGGCCAGGGAACAGCAGCTCCCAGTGGGGAGGAGCCCAGGCCACGGGGTCATCTGCGCAGGCAGCCCACCAGCCCTACCCTGCCCTCACCGGCTGCTGGTCCACCGGTTCTCCAGACCGCCTGGGGCCACGGAAGAAGCCCACTTGGTCAGGGAGGGAGGGAAGCCCCGGCTTACCTTGCTCTGCTCCCTGAGGAAGCGACCGCCGGGATCCTCAAACCAGACCAGCTGGCCTGTGCGCATGCGCACTCTGGAAACAGGAAGATCATCTTCCTGGAGCGTGCATGCGCAATGGGCAGCTGCTCTTTCGGTTTCCGGCATGCTCGTGCGCATGAAAACCAGCTGGTCGGCGTACCGGAACCCGGAAGAGCAATGGGTGACGGCTCCGCGTGCTGGGAGAAATGGCTCTGCGTGCCACTTCCGGCACGCGTGCCATAGGTTCGCCATCACTGTTCCAGCATAATGGAAACAAAGTGAAGATTTTGGTGAGCTACAAATATTTTCCACCATTTCTAAAGTGAAGATTCTCTGCCTATATAAATTGATGAATGTACAATGTTATTCAAGGACAGTTCTTGAAAGTATCAAGAAAGCACTGACAAGGAATATGTTTCAAGGTTACAGGGAGACTAGAAAAATACTCCATAAGTAACCCAAGTAAAAAGGTGCACATAGAAAAATGAAAACAATTTTGAAAACGGTGAGCTTTCCCACTCAGTATTTAAATGGATATATACAGTACCTGAAATCAGATCCAATCCATTTTCAGAAGAAGAATAAGATCACCCACACTACTATTTGTCTTTGCAACTAAAACAAATAGGAATGACTGTTGAATTATATAAATACGAACAAAAGTAGATAATGCCTTGTGAAACAGATTGGGAAAAATATTACCAGCCTGATATGGAGGCATTTCAGAGTTTGTAACAGCCCTATTACTATAAGATGGCGGTGAAATAACTACTGCCTTTAGACACTAAATTTTGGGAAAGAGATGGAGCTATCCCTCTGGTTCATTTTATTTATTACTAGCTGATTACCCAGCGTTGCCCGGGTATTTTTTTATCCCAATCTTGTATTAGACAGGAAAAGGAATGAATTATATCTATAGTGTCAAATCAAAGCAATTTTATTTACATGGTTTTAAAAGTATAAGGACCTTGTTCAAATCCCAGCTACGGAACCTATGGACAGCTGGGGGATTTAGAAGCACCACCCCCTGCCTCTGCCACCACCTGTTTTACCATTTCCTCAAACTGGGCCTGGGACTGGAACATAAATCCCTGAGCTGGCCCATGCTGTGCCTCCTCCACCCCTGCTGAAATAGGCTGGGTCTCCTCTCTTTCACCTCGGTTGGGGTGGTCACGTCCTTTGCGCGATGAGTTGGGGCGAAGGACAATCCTGGGAACACGGGCTGAAGCTGTGAGGTGGGGGCGGACGATCTGCTTAGACTGTGGCGCGCTCAGTCAAAGGCCTCTGTACTGGCCTAATCAGGCTCCCTTCGCTTCATAGGCCTACTGTGTGAGGGTGGCCTAGGCTTGAGTTGGGGTGAAGGACGATCCTGGGAACACAGGCTGAAGCTGTTCCCTGCGAGTTCGGGTCGCCACAGTGAGGTGGGGGCAGGCGATCCGCTTAGGCCATGGCACGCTCAATCAAAGGCCTCTGTACTGGCCTAATCAGGCTCCCTTCATAGGCCTACTTTGTGAGGGAGGCCTAGGCCTCTTCAGAAAAATGCTGAGCTAGGCTCAGTGTACAGAACACGACCGTTGTTCCAAAAGGCCACCCCTAGGGGTACTAGGGGTGTCTTACCCCCACAGTATTTTTCGCCAGATAGTAAGTCAAGTTTGGTTGAAATTGCTCAAGGTGTTCCAGAGTTATGCTGGAACATACATACATACATACATACATACATACATACATACATACATACATACATACATACAGTCATTTATATATATATACAGATAGATAGAAGAAGAAAGAAGATAGAACGAAAGAATAGATGATAGATGATGATAGATAGATAGATAGATAGATAGATAGATAGATAGATAGATAGATAGATAGATAGATAGATGATAGATAGATAGATAGATGATAGATAGATAGATAGATAGATAGATAGATAGATAGATAGATAGATAGATAGATAGATACATAGATACATAGATAGATAGATAGATAGATAGAGATAGATAGATAGATAGATAGATAGATAGATAGATAGATAGATAGATGATAGATAGATAGATAGATAGATAGATAGATACATACATACATAGATACATAGATAGATGATAGGATGATAGAGATAGATAGATAGATATAGATAG
>QLTV01003476.1:91863-120936 GCA_003457575.1 Thermophis baileyi
CCGCTCTTCCTCTCTCTCTCTCTCTCACACACACACACAATTTCCTCTTTCTTCCTTTCTTTCTCTTTCTCTCTTTCTCTCTCTCCCTCTCTCTCTCTCACACACACACACACTCTTCCTCTCTCTTTCTCTTTCTCTTTCTCTTTCTCTTTCTCTTTCTCTTTCTCTTTCTCTTTCTCTTTCTCTTTCTCTCTCTTTCTCTCTCCTCTCTCTCTCTCTCTCTCTCTCTCTCACCAGAGCATCAGCAGCGGGAGAAGGAAGAAAGCAGCGCATCTGCGGGACCCGAGGCGGATGCGGGTGGCCGCGGCAGTCACCCAAAAGCCCTGCAGAAGCCGAGCACGCCAGGCCCAAAAGGTGAGTGAGCGGGTTCAGCTGCAGCCCGGACTAGCCAAGAAACTGCGGGGAGCCTCCCATGTGTTGCACCCCCTCCTAGCCTTTGCCCGCTCCTCCGTGCTGTTTTCAGGTGCCCAGCTTACTGGGCTGCCCCAGTCCCTGTCGTGGCTCCAATGGCGGCAGCTTCGGGAGACGCTGGCGGTGCGGAGGCGTGGCCAAAGGCTGGGAGGGGGGTGCAACACATGGGAGGCTCCCTGCAGTTCCTCGGCTCATCTGGGCTGCAGCTGAGCCCGCTGACCTGAGCCGGCGGACGGAGGCACCCCTCCCCAGCCAGATCTTTCCGTTTGGCACAGCACAGTGAAATTTAGCAGCCATGAGCCATGCTTTCCTCTAAGCGCTGTGGGCGGCAGAGGGAAACAGGTGCTTCTCTCTGCACAGAGCTTTCCGCATGAGACTTGGAGGAAAGCGCAGCTCATGGCTGCTACATTTCGCTGTGCTGCACGAAGTTTCCCAGCAAAAACAGCGGGAAGAAACAGCCAGTGGAGAATACACAGAGCTGCTCCAGTCCACGTGTTCTCCAGGTCAGCGGCTGTTTCTCTCCTACATTGCTCTTTATGGGAAATCGTTTGGCGCAGCACAGCGAAATTTAGCAGCCATGAGCCATGCTTTCCTCTAAGCGCTGTGGGCAGCAGAGGGAAACGGGTGCTTCTCTCTGCATAGAGCTTTCCGCATGAGACTTGGAGGAAAGCGCAGCTCATGGCTGCTACATTTCGCTGTGCTGCACGAAGTTTCCCAGCAAAAACAGCGGGAAGAAACAGCCAGTGGAGAACACACAGAGCTGCTCCAGTCCACGTGTTCTCCAGGTCAGTGGCTGTTTCTTCCCCTTCACTGTTTTTGCTGGGAAACTACATGCAGCACAGCAAAATGTAGCAGCCATGAGCTGCGCTTTCCTCTAAGTCAAATCCGGAAAGATCTGGCTGGGGAGGGGTGCCTCTGTCTGCCGGCTCAGGGCAGCGAGCCGAGGAACTGCAGGGAGCCTCTGCGCTGTTTTCGGGTGCCCAGCTTACCGGGCTGCCCCCGTCCCTGTCGCAGCTCCAACAGCGGCAGCTTTGGGAGACGCTGGCGGCACGGAGGCATGGGTGAAGGCTGGGGGGGGGATGCAACATGCGGGGGGGCTGAGTCTGCTCCCCTTCATCTCCCCACACTTGTTTACCCGTCCCAGAGAGCTCGGGCTATGCCTCCCTCGACCCAGCCGCCTTCCTCGCCGGCGTCGCTCCCTTCATTCTCTTTGAGAGCCACTTTGCACCTTGTTTGCAAAGCGGCTCTCAAAGAGAACGAAGTGGGCATGGCGCACCCAGAGCTGCCACTTCTTCACAACAGCCGAGGACCTCTTCCGCTGGGAGCTCCAAGCTGCGGGGAGGGGGGGCTGCAACCCCGGCAGCTTCGGGGGGCTCCTTCCCTCAGTGGTTCATTTTCTTACCTCGTCTAGGCGGCTATGCCGATTTTCTCCTTAAAGGCTGCTCCGTGCCTTTTGCTCTTTCTTGGGCGTTGAGAAAAGCCACCCTGTGACCGAGCCTGCTGCTGAACTTGGAAGCCGAGAGGCTTCTTTTCCACCCAGCCGCTGGCGCAGGGCGCCGAAAAGACCTCCGGTCACTGCCACCATCTTCGCGCATGCGCAGCTTTCTTCTCACCAGCTGAAGGACTTTTCGGCACCCTGCGGCCAGACAGCTGAGAGGCTTCTTTGCCAGCCAGCCACTTCCCAGCTCTGGTCAGCTTGCTGTCCGACGGACACGTCAGGTGGGCGAGCGAGCAGCGACCGGGGAACCGGTTCAGGGGCATGGCCAGGCTGCCATTACTGCTGGTTCAGAGAACCCATCCCTGTTTTTACTACTGGTTCTATAGAACCGGTCCGAACTGGCAGGAACCCACCTCTGGTTGCCAATCCTGAATGCTGTCTGGCCGGTCTACATTGTAGTTTTAAATGCTATTTAAAAAAGAAAAAGTGGGAGGGAGCTCTTTAAGATGTATATTATGCCTTTTGACTCCCAAGGGACAAATTCTAGATGAGCAAACAAAAATGATTTATTATCCAGAATACAAGGCTAGTAAATACGCAACTGTGAAGAAAGGAGCTGGCAATCTCCTTCCAGCCCTGCAGGCATAGCTGAAAATAATACATTTTTTTTTCCCCAAGCAGACTGGACAGAGAACATGAGATCAGTGATGCCTTAAAAAGAAATGAAAAGTAAATAGTGAGGCAAAGAAGGCACTTGATCAACCTGATCCTTGATAGAGTTGAGAGGGTGGGGAGGGGTGGAGGTGGAAGTCTGAAACAGGTAATAGAGGTTGTTAAAACTATACCAAAAGGGCTGATGTGTTCACAATAGCTGTAATGTAATTCTGAATAAATGTAGATGCTGAGAAGTCCTGCGTGCCATTGCATCTGATTTATTACTACATTACCATTAAATTTGAATACAATTTAACATATTTTTCTCATCTACTTTAAACGATGAAGAAAAGTTACATTTGTACCCTTTTCTCTTCCAAATGGTGTCTTCTATTTGGAGTAATAAAATTCCTCCCCAATGTTTTTATTTCATATGCTGCCAAGCAAAATTATGACGCACCCTTTCCAGAGGTATATCCCTTGCCATGTACTGTACGTTCTTCTATTTTGTTCTCTTGATGGATACACAGATACTGTTTATTTTTTTAAAAAAAGTCCTCAATGCATTCCTACGTACCTACTCAGCATAAAACCTCTGCGTTCAACAGAATTATATCCAGGTAAGTGGAGGTAGATTTATACGATGGCTTAATAACGCCCATCAAATTAATAATCAGTTGAAATAATTATTTTAAAACCTTGCTATTAACTAATTCAGATTTTAGCACATCTCAAATCATTATTTACATAAGAGACTACTGGTAATCATAACTATGAACCTGCAATCTGCTAAACAAGTTAATACATTAACTGGTCTATTATTTTCTCTCTCCGTCTCCTCCCAATTAATTCACATTTTCTAGGCACCCTAATGTGTAATTCTAGTAATGGAGGTTTCTTAATGAAAGCAGTCCAAGCATGTCTTTCATCTAACGTTTTGCTGAAAGCCACCACATTTTTTAAACTGACTTTTTAACTGACTCTCACATTTAACCCTCCACTTATTCAAGAGAACCAACGATCGGTAATTTGCAGGATGCAAAGACTGGACTTTCAGTAGTTATAGACACTTGCCCCAGAGTTCTAGGACCACAGCCTTGTTCCCAAAGAATAGATTCTTCCAGCCGGAAAATAGGAGAAACTCTCCCATCAAAAATCTCCCTGCAGCTCATTATAAGAGCTCATCATCTACTTCAGTGAATCTAAGTGCAATCCGAGCCCCAGGGCTGTTGTCTTCATCATTCAAGATTAGAGCTTGCCAAAGTGTAGCAGTGGGAAAGATGGCAGGGTGAGGAAAAGTATCTCTTCTGGCTATTTGTCCAACAAAATTTAATCTCCATACACAACTTCACAATCTCCACTGCCGACCAGACATTCTCAACCTATGCCCAACACATTAGTCTATGTTTAGCACCAAGTCTTGTAAACATGGAATTCAATGTTTTTCCCCCCCCCCCCATTTATGGCATTGAGAATCTCCATTCACAGATACATTAGCATGATGGCCCAGTAACTTTCAGTTACTGTATATACCCTGAAATGCATTTACTCAGTTTCGACATGCACACCTGGATTCCTCCAATTCCTGTCACATTTAAACTGAGGCAATCAATTTATTTCAATGTTCCCTTGCTGACAAGATGTACTTCCATAAAATAAATTGGTTGTAGAAAGAAATAAAGTATCAAGGCTTATTCATTATTTCAGCATTAATGTATTGTGATGTTAAATTTTGATATCTTCTCATTCCCTTAAATCCTGACTTCTAAATACTGACAACAGAAATATAAAAAACTAAAAGGAACTTAACGTGTGGAATTTCTATCATCTATAAAAACTAGATCATTATGGTCTGTGTCTCTCAATGTTGAGCAGGAAGCATTTGAAGTCAGTTGTACCCTTTCCTCAACCAGTAGGCCTTTAGATAGTCAGTCTTAATTAGTCTATTATGCTACCCTTGAAGACCATCTAGAAGCTACAACTGGTTCAAAATGCAGCAGCACAAGCAATATCTGTCACTTTTCTTTAAGCTCATGTGTCACTAGTGCTTTGCAAACTCCATTGGTTGCCAGTTGGCTTCTGAGTACAATTCAAGAGGCCAGTTATAAATATTATATATAAATAATAAAACATATACTGTGACACCTATAAAGTCCTTCATGGCATTGGACCTGGACACAAGAGAGGTCACCTAACTATTGTTTCTGCCAGCCTGATACTTTCAGGTAGAATATGTGCACTCAAGGTTTCCTCAGATTATAATCTGGTAAAACCAAGGAATGGGTCCTTCTCTGTTGCTGACCCCGCCTTCTGGAACAACAGCACCACCACCCCTCCGATACAAATGGTGCCTGTTCTTCTGGGATTTCAGAAAGCCCTTAAAACCTAGCTCAGTTCCCAGGCCTGGGGTTAATATATGTTGTGAAGCCCCTTCAATGTTTTATTGTTATGGTTATAGTTGTTTTTAATCCAGGCTATCCATTTTGCTTTAACTGTTTTAACTGCTTATTTATGCAAGCCACCCAGTCTACTGAGTAGGCAGACATAACAAATGTAAATAAATTAACAAATAAAAATAATAAAATGAAGGTTAAGCTTAAACCACCTGACAATGATGCCATTTGATATTATCAGACCATTGACTAGGTTTTAATAGAAAACTTGGTAAATTAAGAAACTATGTATTGGGTGGATCACCTTCACCTATAGAATATTAAAGCTAGGAAAAACATTTTGAATTTTGGTGAATTAGAATTTTAAAAAAGGCTAGTTTTCTGGCTTCAGCTTTGCTTTCTGGTCTCAGCTTTGCATTTTTCACTCTTGTAATGAAGTCAAAGGACTTGAATTTTTAATGATGCTTTCCAAAACCCAAAGCTACATGACTCAAATTTACGGGCTGAAAGATTAGCTCCAATGGACCTGACTTTTCATCATTGTTTCATATTACTAGAAAAAGACCCATATTCATTGAGAGTGTTTTTATTGGCAAAATGTTGTTAACTCTCATTTATTAATAAAACTAAAGACCATGGAAAATGACAATGCTCAGGGACACATTACTTTACATTCCACCATCTGATGATTTATATCATGGTCTTGTACTAAAAAATTACACCATAATATAATAAAAAATAAATTGGCTTTCTAATAACCCAAACTCAGCTACACCTGCATACATAATGCCTCATTCCTGGTCTATTACAAGATATAATTTTGAGACTTCATATTTGCAAGTGTATTAAGAAACATTTCTTGTTTTTAAATGCAGCCCATTACAGTACAAAGTAATTGAGAGGCATCAGTTCAGGAAAAATAGAGTTAAGATTTTTCTCACTGGAATGATTAACCCTTTCCTGCCAGATTTCTAAGAACTAAGTTCTTAATCAGGATGTACAAATATACCAATTAACATCCAGTTATGAACCTAGTGATAGCTCGTCTATGATCTAAAGTGCACTAATTTGCATTTTATTTCATCCATAACTTTCCTGAGAACCTCTTATTTAAAACATTCTACATAATATATATTTAAAAGGAGCGTTGGTCCTACCTGACGCCTTTTCTCAGTGTAGGTTGCAGGATAGGCCAGGAATGGGTAATGACTTCATCCTTCTGCCTAGAGACTGAGTCATAATTTTTATAGCCACGCCCCGTTGCCTCTCTCTCTGGCTCCAGTTATCGACGAAGGCGCAGCTGTAACAACAAAACTTTATCCAGAGGTTAGATTCCCTGACCCCACCCTCCCGGATCCAGACCCTACGGTCATGCCAGGGTGGGGCTGGCCTATCCTGCAACCTACACTGAGAAAAGGCGTTCAGGTAGGACCAACGCTCCTTCTTCAGTGAGGTTGCAGGATAGGCCAGGAATGGGACATACCAAAGCTGGATGTCCTAAGGGCGGGTCTCCGTTGGGGCTGGATCATTCGGTGCCCGGAGAACCTGCTGGAGTACTCTCCTGCCAAAGGAAGCATCAGCGGAGGCAAACACGTCCAGCCGGTAGTGCCGGATAAACGGCGTAGGAGATGCCCAGGTGGCCGCCCTGCAGATCTCTTCCAGGGAGGCCTGGGTTGACCAGGCAGCTGTAGCAGCGGCGCTCCTGGTAGAGTGCGCGGTCACCCCTCATGGTGCAGGAAGAGACTGAACCTGGTATGCGGCCGCGATGCAGGCCCGGATCCAACGGCCGATAGTAGACGAGGACACCTTGGATCCCAGGGAGGAAGGTTGCCTCGGAACGCCGGGAGGAGGCAGTCCTCCTGATGTAAATGCGGAGAGCCCTCCGCACATCCAGCGTGTGCCACCGATGTTCCAGGTCATGGGAAGGCCGGGGACAAAAATTGGGCAACACTATCTCTTGCGCCCGATGGAACCACGTGTTGACCTTCGGGACAAACGAAGGATCCAGGCACAGGATGACTCTATCCGGATGGAATTGGCAAAGGTCCTCCCGCACCGAGAGGGCCGCCAGTTCTGAAATGCGCCTGGCCGAGGTAATCGCGACCAGGAACGCCACTTTCAGAGACAAATAGCAGAGCGTCGCCTCCCTGAGTGGCTCAAATGGGGCAGCAGTAAGGGCCTGTAGGACCTTGGGTAAATCCCAGGACGGGTAGCGGTGCACCACAGGTGGTCGAATGTTCGCCACCCCCCGTAGAAATTTCTGGAGAACCGGATGATGGGCAAGGGAATCTTGGCCACTGCCAGGTAAAACTGTGGCCAAGGCTGCCACCTGTCTGCATAGCGTACTCAGGGCTAGGTCCATCTCCAGTCCCTCCTGGAAACAAGCGCTGGGTAGAGCACCATTTTGAGAAACTTACCCAGGTGGCGTTGTATATTCGGTCTGTGGATGGTCATCTGGCAGACTGGACAGTCCCGATGACCTTGTCGGAGAAGCGATCCCTCTTCAGGAGCTCCCTCTCAAGTGCCAGGCGGTTAGGTGTAGCCACTGGGGCTCCGGATGGAGTAGGGCCCCCTGGCAGAGAGAGATTTTCCCCGGAGGGATTCTCCAAGGTCGAGACACAGACAGGCTGACCAGGTCTGCAAACCACGGGCGCCTGGGCCAGTACGGAGCCACCAGGAGGATCTCCGCTTCCTCCGCGATCAGGTTCCGGATGACTGCCGGGATCAGGGGTAAGGGAGGGAAAGCATACAACAGGCCGGCTGGCCACCTGCAACATAGGGCGTTGGTCCCTTCGGCCCCTAAAGACTTGAACCTCGTGTAGAAGCGAGGCAGCTGTGCGTTCAGGTTCGACGCAAAGAGGTCCACAGCGGGTTCGCCAAACCTGTGACAAATGTCTCGGAATAGGGCAGGCTGGAGCTGCCACTCCGTGTGGTCTACAGTCAGCCTGCTCAGGCAGTCTGCTTGCACATTGGCTGAGCCCGCTATGTGTTCCGCCTTGATGGAAAGGAGGTTGGCTTCTGCCCAAGTCCCTAAGAGAAAGGATTCACTCATGAGGGGAAGTGAGTGAGTACCTCCCTGGCGATTAACGTGGGCTTTAGCAGCTATATTATCTGTTAGGACCAGTACATGTTTTCCCCTGAGGAGATCCCGAAAGTGGAGCAGGGCCAGGTGTACCGCCCGTAGCTCCAACCAGTTGATATTATGTTGTAAATCCTCAGGAGACCAGCGGCCCTGAGCCAAATGGTTCTCAACATGAGCTCCCCATCCAAATTGACTGGCATCCGATGTTAATACGATGCAGTCTGGTTCCCGGAAGGTGCAGCCCCTGGCGCGGGTCGGGGACACTGACCAGGACCGACGAGGCCAAGGAGTTGGACCGTTGGAAGGGGAGGAGAAACCACTGAAGGCTACGGGCATGGAGGCGTGCCCAGGGGACTATAGCAATACAGGAGATCATTTTCCCCAATAAGCAGGACAGGGTGGCTATGGAGACTCTAGGAGCCTGCTGCACCTTGGATATCAATTCAATCAGACTGTCATGCCTCTCTGGGGAGAGGAAGACCTCCCCCTGTTTGGAATCAATAATGGCCCCCAGGTGGAGGAGGCGGGTCGTAGGGACGCGATGACTCTTTGAATGATTTATAGAAAATCCGTGTTCCTCTAGGGTCTTAATGGTAAGCAAAATATCCTCAGTCGCCCTGGAGGGAGACGAGGCCTGAACCAAAATGTCATCTAGATAACACTGCAGCCTCACCGGGATGGACCGTAGGTGGGCTGCTAGGGCTGATAGGACCTTTGTAAAATACCTGGGGGCAGATGACAACCCAAACGGAAGGGCCCTGTATTGTAGGTGTTGCCCCGCATAGCAGAACCTAAGGTAGCAGCGGTACCTGGGGTCTATTGGGAGGTGCAAGTACGCCTCGGTCAAATATATGGAGGCTAAAAAATCTCCCGGTCTGATCCCCTCCAAGATCGACCGTAGGGAGCTCATCTTGAACCTCTTGTAGACAATGTGGGAGTTAAGGTGTTTTAGATCCAAAATCGCCCTCCACCCCCCCGAAGCCTTGGGCACAACAAAAAGGATGGAATACACACCCCGCCTCCGTTCAGACACTGGGACTGGTTCAATGGCCCTTATGTCCAACAAGTGTTGGATGGCCGAGACCATGAGATGTCGATTAAACGGATCCTTGGAGGTAGGGCATTGCACAAAGTGGTTCGGGGGGTTGGAGAGAAACTCCAGAGGAAGGCCCGACTGGAGGGACTCAAGGACCCAGGCGTCAGATGTTGTTTCCTCCCACTTGTCTACAAAGAGGGCCAAGCGGCCTCCAATAGGGAGGGGATCACTTTTGCCTCCTAAACTGCCTCCCCCCTGCCCCTCGAAAGGGGCGTCTGGCCTGAAACGCTTGCCTGGGCCTGCTGCGAAAGTCTGAGCGGTCTGCTGGACGAGCCGCTCTGCCAAATTGGGGTCGCTGGAACTGGTTTGTATCTGACTCGAAGGTACGAAAGGAATACCTGTGACCATAAGGTGTAGTACGACGTTCCGCCCTGCGGGTGGACGAAGGAAGCACCTTCCGTTTGTCCTTATTCTCAATGAGCAGGGGATCCAGCGGCGGACCAAACAGCCTGCCCCCCGAATAGGGAGCAGACGCGAGCCTCCACTTCGACTTGGCATCGGCCTGCCACTGACACAGCCACAGGAGCCTCCTAGATGTGACGGAGGCAGCAAGAGCCCTGGACGTGTATTTGGCCGCATCCAGGGTAGCGTCAGATGAGTACTGCACTGCAGCCACAAGTTTACTTAAATCTTGATGTAATCTGGCCTCCTGTGGTAAGATCTTGGCCTGTAGCTGTCGCAACCACATAAGAGTGGTGCGATTAAAAAATGAGGCCGCGGAAGACGCTTTGACAGCCCATGCCGCTGCCATGTGAGCTTTTCTCAGTGTCAATTCCGATTTCTTGTCCTCTGCCCTTAGGTTCTCCGCTGCATCCCCAGATGTAAAAGAAGAAGGCGAAGAAAGGGCAGCAATAGGCTCATCTATTGAGGGCAAGGCCAGAGGATCAGCTAAGGTAGGTCCCATGTTGTAGAGTTTTTTGTCATTCAAGCTGGGAGTTGGAAGAACCCCTGGCTGTAGCCATTGGTTCTTGACTACATGTAGGAACAAATCAGGTACCGGGATGTAGTCTTGCTCAGCTACTGGGGCAGTAAAGAGGCCGGGTTCAGGGCCCTGTGGCACCTTTTGAGGAATCGGAGAATCAGAGCCAATTTGGGCTGTGGCCCATGCCTTATGTAATAATGGCTTGAATAAAGCCAGAGGAAAAAGGCCAGAAAAAGCAGGGGGGTCAGGTAAAAAATTGTCATCATCATCAGAGAGAGCCAGATCTACTTGGCTCTCCTCCCCCAACATTGATTCAGCTGACCCTCCTAAATGGCCGCAAGATTGTTGCACAGACTGAGGCAACCCCTGAAAGGGGGGTAGATGGGAGGAGGAGGGAAACCCCTCTCCCATGGACACAGGAGGTAATTGCTGGCGTTGCCAAGCAGCCTCAAGACCCTTAGATATGGCCTCAGAAATAAAGTCCTTGAGCCTGCCAGGGATGTCCATGTCATCCTCTTCCTCCTCCTCACTGGGGCGAAGGCCAGCAGCTGTTGGAGTAAAAGTGGCCTCTGGAGGACCTCTGCCAGGGATGGCAGGCTCTTGCCACCTCAGAGGGGCAGAGCAGGCAAATGGATCCTCGAACGGCTCAGTAACAGGCATTAGTGTATGTGATCTTGAGAGCTCAGCAGCTCCCTCTGCTGTTTGAGGAGCCAAATGAGCTGTGGAGACAGGGCGGGAAGAGCTGGCCCCTGATTGGCTAGCAACTGACAGCTCCGAGGCTTGCAATCTTTCAGCTCTTAAAATCTGCTTTTCTATTGCCTTCAACCTCCGTTTCTCAAGCTTTTGGTCTGATTTCGATGTAGGCTCTATTGCTGTGTTCTCTCCAGACTGCCTGTGCTTTGCTCCGCCCTTGTTCGTACTGGCAGGCATGTCAGGCGCATTTTCAGAACCTCTCTGCCTAGAGGAACCTTGACGGGCCGCCATTTTGGCGTCTTAAATGAGGCGACCGTCGACAGTTAGTCTAGCCCCCTGACAGCAGAGCCCTGAATCTGGCAGTTGAGGAGGGAAGCAAAGGGACAGTTCCCTGGACACCGGATAGACACGTAAATCCGATAGGGATAGGAGCGAGGTGGGCGGCAGCTGAGATGGACCCAGGCTAGCCTGCTCCGTTGAAAAATCCCCCTAAGAAGCACAGTCGGCTGAGTGGGAAAAATTATTAGCGTGTCTGCGGGCGGCGACTGGGGCGGACCCAGGGTAGCCTGCTCCGGCAACAGGATTCACACTGCGGGATTGCAATGTGCCGGGCCGAAAACAGTCCGAGTACGGGCGGCGGCTGGGGCGGACCCAGGGAAGCCTGCTCCGGCTCTGAGGGAAGGACTGCAAATGTCAAGGAAGAGCCCGGCAAAACTTTCCTAGGCAGGCGGTGGCTGGGGTGGACCCAGGGAAGCCTGCGCCGCCAAAGGGAGACTGACCAGGAAGGAGATCGCAATTTAAGGGGGAACCCCTCCCCCGTGCTCGATCAATGAAGCGGGCGGCATCTGAGCGGACCCAGGGTAGCCTGCTCCCAGGTGCCTATGCCCGATCCTGGTATATATATACTGGGCGGGTGGCACTCAAAATCTGGCTGACAGGACGAAGCCCCGCTGAGGCAGCCAACGGCTAGGCAGTCGGCAGCGGGCGCTGAGCGCCAAATTCAAACCTGAGTGAATTTCCAGTCAGGTATGAAATTCGTAGAGGAGCTGAAAATCCAAGAAGGAAAATGACTGTCTTCTGCCTAGAGGCGGACAGCCACTAAGCGAAGTGTCTCTCTCTGGCAAGGACTGAGTCGATAACTGAAGCCAGAGAGAGAGGCAACAGGGCGTGTCTATAAAAATTATGACTCAGTCTCTAGGCAGAAGGATGAAGTCATTACCCATTCCTGGCCTATCCTGCAACCTCACTGGAGAACAGTCTGTGCTTCTGAAGGAACTTCTCTAGACTTACACCCCAGTCTAAGACATTTATAGTAATCAAATAAGAGGACTAAGAAAAATATCTCAGAAACTTTGTCTCAAGTCAGACCTCTGTCATCATAGATAGAGCTCTTGTACAAGATTTCAGAACCACATTTTGTACATTAAAATATATTCAAGAGAGACTATATGAACACAACTGGTATTTAAAACTTTTAAGAGTTTTAAATACCAGTTGTATTCTCTGCATTAATGCAATGGAGAAAAATGATTTTATGAACTACATAAGACCATTCCCATGTTGTCGTCTTTTTGCTCTGTTGCATCAATATTTCCTGGACAGGAGTCCCCAAATCGTTCTGCATTCAGATAAATCCTGTGCAACTTTATAGTTCTCTGTTTCATTTAATCATGTAACAGTTGCTGTAATAAATTGAACCACATGATCTTTTGTTAATTTTAGTAGCATCTTTGGCCAATATGGCAATATATCTTGAAATTGGAGAAATTGGTAAGCAGCTTGGAATAGATAGATATTTAGAAAGAAAGCAAATAACCCCAGGATGAAATGAGCTGCTTACAAAGACTTTATTGAAAAAATAAATCATTTTTAAAAGATTCCTTGGATTGTTAAAACCAGATTCTAATGTTCATGGGGGCTGGGAGTGATTTTATTACTGCAATCAGAGTACACCCTTGAAATTTCAGTTATCATGTGGGATTTTTATTTAGCTCAAAACCCTAATCCCATTGCTATTTCTGAGTTCTATAGTATGTACCCGAGTTTGCAACCAAGAACCCACCTTTTGCTTTACAGAACTTATTTTTCTAGAACATCTTTTCCAGACAGTTTAGTAAAGATTGTCTGATGGATTAACAAAAAAGGGATCAAGCTCTTTCCACGCTCCTTACATGGTTTTTTAAAAATGTCTTCTTTCTGATGTGGAAAGGTCTTTTATCCAACTGCTACTAAAAGTTTGTTGTGGAGTCATTTGATTGTTGTGAGCTGTCCAGAGCCATACAATTTTGAACGAGTGCTTGGTATTTTTTCCCCATTTTTTCTTATGTCAGTATGCAAGTGTGTAATTAAGATTTATAGCTTGACAAAATCTTTATAATGTTCTCTCTTGGTCACTGTCAATTTTATAATTCAAAGATTACCTCCTGTTGAAAGTCACAGTATCCATAGTATGGAAACTTCAGTGAAGGATGAAAAGTTGTTCTGAAAAAGTGATTTATGAAATTCATACATGGGGGGAAAAACCTCTACAAAATGTTTAATGGTCATGGCAGTTACCAAGATTTGCATGGTGACCTGGAAGATGTTCCCTGTTTTTAGACTGGTCTTGAATTTAATCTGTTATACATGTTTCTTTAAAAAATGTGATTGACATGTTGGATGAGTAAAACCAGGTATATGCAGCTTAAATAAAACTATCAGCTACAATATTCCTCCTCCTCCTCCTCATTTTAGCCATTGTCTATCCATCCACTGCAGGATGAAGGCCTCTTCTGCATGTTTCCAACCAATATGGTCCTGAGCTTTCTTTTGCCAATTGGGCTTGCAATACTTGCTGATACTTCCACATACTAATAAATAATAAATTCTTGGATATGATCTTGTACTTGACAGGAAAAATGATTCACAGGCCATAATTAACATCTTTTAATGCATATCAAGTATTACACATATTAAAACACAACATTTAACAGTAAGATTGTGGCATTAAGATAGCTCTAATACAGGAAGTTTTATTTTTATAGTATATTAGACAGTGGTTTTAAATAACTTCTCTTTATAAAATAATAGGCATTTTAGGCACAACATATGAGAACTCTATCCTGCTAAAGTTCAAAAAATAAGATGAAGGAGGTAGGGCTTTTTCCCAAATTTCAATGAGATAAAAGCAGGATGTGCTTCTGACAGATTGTGCCGCATGTCAGTATATTACTTACAAAAGTAGAACCTTAAAATAAACGTATCATATTTTTTTTACAAAATTACAAAAAGTAAATTATTAAAAATCCTAATTTAATAGTTCATCCTTCCTTTAACAATATCAGGCTTAATTTAACCCCCCACCACCCAAAAACCAAAAAGAATTGGCATTTTAGTTTTTATATATTCACGCCACCAGACTTTGTTATAATAAACCAAGTAAAGTAATTAACACAACTGTAAAAACATTTCTCAGAAACAGAGTTAGAAATATTGCACACAGAAGAACATGCAGAATTCCAACAGGTGAGCTTATACACTTGTTTATAAAGTATTAAAATAAAATAAAAATGGCAGAAATAAGTGAACAGGGATTGGAAAAAGGATTGTTAAATGTTAAATTAATAAAGCATTGAAATTAGCTTTAAATGTATTAGAATTAACCTAGGTATATATCAAAGCATTTTGTAGGTATCTAGTAAAAAAGAAAAAGAAAGGTGTAAATTTTTGATCTTCCACCATAGCTCAGAGCTGTAAGCATTTATAAAAAGATGAAGTTATTTATGAAAACCTTTCCATTATTTAGTGGATGGTAGTTATGTCAGAACAAGCAGTGCACATTTAACAGAGAATAAAAATTAAACTTAAGATGTCAGATCCAAAACTCTAGAAATTTAACACTCTCAAAGGTACTCTGCAACGCCAAGCCACCAAATGACACGAAGAACAGTTCTAGCTTTATTAAGACATGCTTGAGAATGTATTAACAAGAAAAAGTATGACGTTTCCAATGTCATAAAAATAAAATAAAATTTCCTTTCCAAGAAGGGAAGGAGGCCCTTGATACCTCTTTATACTGTTTCCTGCTTAGTGGGGGGTAGATAAGAACCATACAAAATGGAACAGATTATGCAAAATGGAAATTCGTTAATTAGTTGTAGCAGATTATTTTTTTTTACTCAGAGGTTACACATTTGACCATGTTTTCAGGTCAGGTAACACAGATTTCTTCACAACACTTTACAACACCAGGACAGCTGGTAATGGGCCAGATTTCTTATTTTCTCAATGAGGTTTTGGGGATCATGCCACCCTTTCTTCCTTTCCGTGTATCACAGGCTCTGCACATTGCTACAGGCTCAATGTGTTTTGTATGTATTTGTGCCAAAATCTGCAAGATTGAGGGCACGGCATCAAGATACCCACCTTTCCCTTTTGTACCCATATACAGACAGACGTACAAAAAGGGCAGGGCTTGGACTGTGATACAACACCCACCAATCACAGATCCCACCCCCAGAAAACATGCCAACCAATCAAATTCATTGTACAGATGTAATAATGGGCATAATTTGTTCATAATATGAAGGCTGAATTGGGTGTTGGGTACAATGCATTTCTTACTAAGGCTATTGAGCAGCTGAATAAATGCACACCAGAAAATGATTTCCTGAAGAAAAAAACATATATTTTAAAATGTGTAGTATAGGCAGTCCTTGTTTAGTGGCCACAACTGGGATCAGCAACTTGGTTGTTAAGCAAAGTGGTAGCTAAGCAAAACCATAACTGTGCTTACGATCTTACTTACACAGATCTTACGTTAAAGAACTATAAAGGCTGTAAATGCAAAGATTGGTAGCAAATTTATTTTTTTCATCACCCTTATCTGCAAACTGTCTCTAAATGAGGAAGTCACCAAACAAGGACTTCTGTAGTACTCATCCTGGAATAAACGTATTCTCTCACATATATAAAACACTTGTTCAAAGATAAATCTCTCCATCTTTAGCACTCATAAATATTTTAAGTCCTCAATTTTCACCTTTACATCTTTGTATGTACAGTGAAGTGACATGACTACAATTTTTATCCTGCATGTAAAAATACTTTGCTGCTTATTTATTTTGTCAATTTACAATGCAAGGATGGAAATCACTGGGCACTGACAGAAAACAGGTTTGTTTAGGTCAAAAAAACTCTTTGCATCTAAGCTACATATAATCTGTTAATATATATTCCTGAGACTTCTGTTACTTCAATAATAAATATACACGCTTGGAATTAAGTCCTTTTATTTATTCTGATATCAAACTAATCAATATCTCAAATATTAAAGTAATCAAAAAAGAAATGCCTACTGGCTGATAATGCATGTAGTCAGAGAATCTAGATAGAATTAAACTGAGAGTCAATATTCTTGTGTAATTCAAAAGAACTGTATTTTTTTTCTACTTATTTTATTCAGAAGAAATGTAGCAGAGAATGAAATCTCACTTATAAAAGTTTATATCTCGGTACCTCTCTAACAAAGGCAGAGATGAGGTACAGTCCACTGAGATACAGATAGTTCTCAACTTATGGCTGCAATTGACCCTGGAATAATGGCCGTAAATCGTGACAGTAGTCAAATAGTTCACACGACTGTGTCCAATTTTATGACCTTTTTTAATGGGGGTTGTTAAGCAACTTAATGGGCATTTCCCCCCCCCCCCCCCGCAAGCATAGTTCACACGACTGTGTCCAATTTTATGACCTTTTTTAATGGGGGTTGTTAAGCAACTTAATGGGCATTTCCCCCCCCCCCCCCAGAAAGCAGAAGTAAATGCTGGTTTCTGGAAAAATGCTGAAAATCGGGGTCACATGACCATGGGACACTACAAATGGCCATAAATGTATGCTAGTTACCAAGAACCCAAAATGTGATCATACGATGGGGGTGGTGGTGACGCAGATGGGCAACCATTAGAATTTCAAAACTAGGCTGTAAGTAGTTCTGGGAGGTTCGTTCTAACTTCAAATGGTTGCTAAGTGACCAGCCGTAAGTAGACTATTATCTGTACTTCCCTTTAGAAGTTGTATGGAAATGAATGGCATTAGGCCAAGATCAGGGGACTTAGCTACTTCTTAACTTTTCTAATTGAATTTACATGAGGAAAAAAATTATATGTCTATTTAATAGTTTATACAGTGATTCTTCTTCTACCCCTTGCTATATATGAAATACGAGAATTTTTCACGCTGCTGCTGGAAAATAAAATATGATGTCTGTTATATATGTAACTATATCACAAAAACCCAATTTCTGCCATGCCGGCAAATTAGAATTTAGTTCTCCATGTCATTATCAAGCAAGATAATGAATAAATCAAAATTGCAACCATTGGAAGTCTTTACAGATTATTTTGAGAAAGTGGTTAAGATATTACTTAATTTCAACTAATATGTATTTAGTTCCATTTTCAGTAAGACAAACAAAGAAAATCCTGGTAAGAGAGATTTGTCTGTAGACTGTTTTAGCATTCTTTATATTATATCTTTTCACAATATGCATTTTTTGAATATGAGGCCAGCCAATTTGTTGAAAAGAAGATATATGCACTATATAACAGATCAACAAGAGATTATCGCATTATCCTGGACAATGTTATGTTTCTGATGCATCAAATAGCAGTACAGTTTAACTTACAAGCATCATCAGAAAATGCCAAACTGAATCCTAAGGGCGCATTGGTAGCTTCCCTTCACTGAATTGAAGATTCCTTTTCAGGAATAATCAAGAATTGTGAACAAGGGTGCTAAAAACTCTTTTGCTCTGCATTGCACCACTTTTATACATAAGACATCTTTTCCATTGTGTTTTGTAAGTCTAATTCTTAAGTTCATTTTTAAATAGAGTTCAAGATAAAAACGATAGAAGCTTTAACACACTTTCTAAGTTAACGTATTATTTAAGCCAGAACAGACTGCATGATACCAAGGTGTCCTATGCAACAATTTTCTTTAAAAAAAGAAAAGAAATTCAAATACGATAAACTGTGGAAGACTAAAAATGCTTAATTCTTCATCTATTTTTCTCCTTGGTGAAGGGGGAGAGAGAAGCCATGCGTGGGTGTTCACTCCTGTCCATCAGATTGAAGACTGAGCACGTGATTGGTTGAATTCTGGTCCCGCCTACTGCCTCTGGACGCTCCCAGATTCGCTCAGTCTTCATCAAGATAGGACGTCTTTTGGAGCACGCTCCCATTCCTGGCTTCTTGGAAGTAAGAAGGGAATGGGATTTGGATTGCCCAGGCCGTTAGGCTAGCAGCCTTGGCAGTTTCAGGGCTGATAGTGCTGTGTCTGTGTGACCGGCGACTTTTTGGGGAGTCCCTCAGGCCAATAGGCTAGTAGCTCGGCCGTTTCTTTCCGTCGGTGCCGCGACCCAGACGGACTTTGCCGTGGCGGGGCTTGGAGCCCTCAGGCATTTGGGCTAGCAGCCTTGGGCCCTGGTTGGCGATTTCATTCCGCTCGCCGGAGCAGTGGCCCATGCGGCGCTGAGTCGCATTGGTGCATCACTTGCCCGAAAGGCTAGCAGCCTGGGCGACGGTGGGGGCAGTTTCGTAGCCCCAGGATTTCGGGCTGATAGAGGTAGTTCCTCTCAGCCTTGTGTTGTGGAGCTGGGGCCAGCGGAGAATTGTGTGCCAGCCCCGTTTCTTTAGCTCGGCTCTTCGACACCAATTAAGTTGCGTGGGCGGCCTGGGCTGCATTCCTTTCGGCAGTGGGGCAAAGCATGGTGGACCCTGGACCTTCCAACCGCCAGGCGCTGGCTGCTCTAAGAGAGGTGACCAGAGGGTGACCAAAGCAGCCCAGATTCAGCTTGCCTCTGTGCAGGAGGGGATTAGGACCAGAGCTTCTGCTGCCTGCTACCCCCTGGAGGCCATTCCTGAGGGTGGGGCTGACTCCCCACGCCCACATGCTTTGCAAGAGCAGAGCTTATCAACCTGTTCCAGCCCCGTGCAGCAATCTGACCCTGCTTGGTCACCAGATGGCGATGGTGAGCGTTTTTCCTCCTTGCAAATGGAGCCTAGAGATGTTTTTGCAGCCCCTGGGTCTGCTCCTATGGCTCCTGGTTCTGGGGAACAATTGGAACCTCGCATTTCATCTGCTGAATTTTGCACTAGGTGGCAGTGTTGTATTACCAAAACTCCTCTTAAAAATACTTTTTAGAAAGAACGCTCCATTAAAGTTAATAATAAGCAAAAAGGAAAAGGTAATTAAACTATAAAAAACTCAAAAAGAGAAAACAGCATCAAAAAAAGATTCCAATCCAGCTCTCTGCAATATTCTATTTCAGGTTCCAATCACAAGAGTTTCTCACGATTTTCTGCCAGCTGATTGTCCGCTGCTGCCTTAATGTGAGGCGGAAGCCATTTTTCCGCCCCGTCTCACCTTTCCTCAAACTCTCTCCTAACACTTAAAATTTAAAGGAGATCCGTTTTTAAGAAAAAAATCATTTCATACCAAGACCTGGGAATCCATTCCTCACCCTGATGTCTCACTCCGCTAGCTCTCAGTCTTCAGTGTGATCGCATCGGCTTTGACAGCTATCAGCTGTCCTCCTCACTGCCCTGTCCGGAGCTTCAGCTGGCGTCTAGAGGGGCTTGCGCTGCCTCCCCTTTCGCCAGAGTGTGTTCCAGTTCCTCACCAACCCTACAGGTCAGCTTCGGGTCTCAGGGACCCCCTAAAACGGTGGGATTCAACGCTTTTTCAGGTGACCCAAAATTCGCGTTGCATTGCCCATCTCGACCACGCCCCCTCTCCGCAGTTGGGATTTTCATCCAGGGACCTTCCCCTGCGCAAAGGTCTCTGTGGGCCTGTGGATTCACAGGGCAGATGGCCAGGGCCTCCCAGGCTTTCAGTTCAAATCCCCTTGGAGGGCATCAAGATGCAGACGCTTCGCACCATCCTGGAGAGCGTCCGAGAGGAAAACTTCCTTTCCTCCATCGACCTGACGGAAGCATACCTCCATGTTCCGATCCTACCAGCTCACAGGCGTTATCTTCGGTTTGCCTTCCAGGGCAAACATTTTCAATACAGGGCTCTTCCGTTCGGTCTCTCTTCTGCCCCAAGGGTCTTCACAAAACTGTTGGCGGCTTTGACAGCCAGCCTGCGTTCCATTCTGGTCAGACTGCAATGCTACCTGGACGACATTCTGGTCCAGTCCTCCTCTCGAAGGCAAGCGGAAGAGGACCTCAGGATCATGATCCAGGCTCTTCGAGAGCACGGGTTCTCGATCAACGCAGGAAAGAGCCATTTTCGCCCGACCACCCAACTTCTTCATCTGGGGGCTATTATAGACACTTCCATGTGCATGGTATTCCTGTCTCCAGACTGTCAGTCCAGTCTCCGCTCGGTGATCCAGAGCATCCGATCACAGGGTTCAGCGAGTCTAGCAACCCTATCCCAATTATTAGGCAAGATGATCTCGTGCATAGACATAGTCCCATGGGCACGTCTACATGCCAGAAACCTGCAGTGGTTTCTCTTGCCTTATCAGAGAACAGGCAGGAGCAACTCTCTGACCAAGGTCAGGGTTCCTCACAGGATCCTCAGGTCTCTGCTGTGGTGGACCTCCAGGGCCATTCTCCAAGGGTGCCAGTTCAGGGAGCCCAACAGGTTGGCAATTACCACAGATGCCAGCCTTCTCGGCTGGGGGGTTCATATGCAGTCGGGGATGGTGCAGGGACTGTGGGGACCGGAAGAACTAAGACACAACATCAACTGGCTGGAGCTCAGGGCGGTTCATCTGGCCCTCAAGACCTTCCGGTCCAGGGTCGCCAATCGTCACGTGCTGATCCTCACCGACAACATGATCACCAAGGCCCATATCAACTGGCAAGGGGAAACACATTCCAGGTCATTGATGGCAGAAGCTGAGAGGTTGGGGCTTTGGGCAGAACGGCATCTTGTTTCCTTAAAGGCGGAGCACATAGCGGGAGTGCAGAATATGCAGGCGGACCACCTGAGCAGGGAGAAGGTCAACCATTCGGAGTGGCGGCTACACCCCTTGCTGTTCCACGAGCTGTCTCTCCACTTCGGGGTGCCGGTCCTGGACCTGTTTGCCTCTCCGGACAATACCCACCTGCTACGGTTCTTCAGCAGGTTTCCATTGGTGGGAGCAGAAGGGGTAAATGCTCTTCGCGTCCCGTGGCCAACAGGACTCCTGTATGCCTTCCCTCCCCTGCCTCTGCTGCCCACAGTGATCAGGAAAGTGCTCCAGGAGCAAGCAGAGATTCTATTAGTAGCACCCCACTGGCCCAGAAGGCTGTGGTTCGCAGACCTAGTCGGTCTTTCGGTGCAGAGCCTGTGGAGAATTCCCCCAGACAGGATCTCTCTCTCTCAGGGGTCCCTGATCCATCCGGAGCCTCAGTGGCTCCAGCTGACCGTTTGGTGCTTGAACGGGAGGTTTTGAGTCGAGATAGCCTGTCTTCCAGGGTCATCCATACCATCCAGGCCTCTCATAGACAGTCTACGGTCAGGATTTATGATCACACTTGGAGGAGCTTCTGCACCTGGTGCAATCTATCCTCTATCAACCCTCCTTTAGCTTCAGTCACTCAGGTCCTGGAGTTCCTTCAGGCAGGTCTAGACAAGGGGCTAGCGCCCAACACCCTCAGGCAACAGGTGGCAGCCTTGTCGACTGTGTTGGCCTGTGGGAGCAAGGAGTCCCTCTCCTCTCACCCCATGGTGAGACGGTTTCTCCGGGGCGCCACCAATTTACGGCCCCCTGTAGTTCACAGGTACCCTTCTTGGGATTTGTCAAGGGTGCTCCAGGCCCTGACGGGAGGTCCCTTCGAGCCTTTGAGGACAGCTAGCCTCCGTTTTCTCACGCTGAAAGTGGCCTTCCTCGTGGTCATTACTTTGGCCAGGAGGATCTCAGAGTTAGCTGCCTTATCAGTTAAGGGTGACCTTTGCATTTTCCACTCAGATAGGGTGGTTCTCAGGTTGGATCCTGCCTTCCTCCCCAAGGTCAATACCCGTTTCCATAGGGCACAGGAGTTAATTTTGCCCAATTTCTGCCCGATACCTCAGCATGCCCTTGAAAGGAACTGGCATCGCCTTGTTGTTCGGAGAGCCCTCTGTATTTATATCCGCAGGACTGCTAGCTTTAGAAGATCCGAGTCCCTCTTCGTATCCATACCCAGCCCTCTATGTTGGGATACAAGGTGTCCCCTTCCACTATAGGGAGGTGGATCAGGGCTTCCATTGCCAAGGCTTACGAGGTGGGGGGCCTTGCTGTGCCTCGGAGCATCACTGCACATTCAACTAGAAGTGCTGCCACTACTGTGGCTTGGTCCACCCGTGCCTCGGTAGAGGAGGTCTGCAGGGCTGCCACGTGGACTTCCCCTTCGCCTGTCATTAGGCACTACAGACTGGACAAGTTTGCTTCGGCTGAAGCGGCATTTGGGAGGAGGGTCCTCCAGAGGGTCCATACAGGGACAGGGCAGTAGTTCCAGACTGTTCCCACCCAAAAGGGGACCTAGGGCTTTGGTATGTCCCACGCATTGCTTCTCTCTACCCCTTCACCAAGGAGAAAGGGCGTTGGACTTACCTGAACGCCTATTCTCTTGGGTGGGGGAGAGAGAAGCCAGTCCCACCCGGCCACAGTCTGGTTAGGGTAGGATAGGGTTTTCGGACCTTTCTTTCAGGACATCCGTCTTACCTTTCTTACGCCTTCGCGAATCTGGAAGCGTCCAGAGGCAGTAGGCAGGACCAGAATTCAACCAATCACGTGCTCAGTCTTCAATCTGATGGACAGGAGTCCACGCATGGCTTCTCTCTCCCCCACCCAAGAGAATAGGCATTCAGGTAAGTCCACCGCCCTTTCTATCTGTTTTTTTTTTTTTAGAAGTCATGGAGGAAAATAGCACAACTTAACAGAATAAAAGCATAGAAAATGTTTAGCATTCCTTCCCCTGTCTTTAGTGACTATTTTCTTTTCTTTCTTTTTTTTAAGTCCAAGAGTTCTCTGTGTAAGAGTAGCTTGCATAGAAGTTAGTATAAAATGTTTTATAGTTCTAATGTGTTTTTATATGTAGAAATCACACAAATCTATGATGGCAAGCTTGCACAGATTCCAATAAAAAATTATGCATTTTTCAAATCCTACTAATTTCATTAGGATACATTAAAGCTAAAATAATAAATTAGGTAGTAATAAAGTTCAATAAATACAATGGGATTTACCTCTCAGCAAACTTATTGCACCGTGAAGCAACGTGAAACAGTTCACACTAAGTAAAGTATTTTTAAATTCTTAACTATGACTAACTCATCCTTTCAATACTCAGGTTGTCTCCTGCAACAAACTACAGTAATTGTAATGACCAAAAAAAAGACAACCCCCCCCCTTATTCTAAAAAAGTACTTTTTCCTTTATTGATTTATTTTAATGCTAATAAAATTGTCAGGCATGCAGATGGAATTCAACAGTACATGAAAAGGTTCAGGTTCCCTAATTAGTTATATATTGATTAATTATGTATGGACAAAACTGATCCTAGAGTGATGCATCATGGCACAACCCAATGCAAATGTAATCCTACTTATGTTACAGCACAATCTTACGCTGATTTATACATAAATTGTACTGAGTCAGTAAGTTTCCAGCCTTATTAATCCATATGCTGCTAAAATTCTAATTACTTTAATTTTAAACTGGGTAAAATGGTGCATATAAACTAAAGGAATGCCAGTTCCTTTTGTTATTAAGCTGGAATAAAAAAACAAACAAACCAATCCAGAGATACAAGCCTCCCTGGGCTTGGCCATCTTCACAGGAATTGAAATTTGGCAAATTGTACAAAACATTTTATGAGATAAACATAACAGTTTATGACATAATACAAAATGTCATAAAACATTTCCTGTGCTGATGATGGTGCTATACAGTTCAACTTGGGCTATTTTCGAGGCAGATACATCTCTGAATGGATGCCAAGTTTTCTAGTGAAGAAAGAACATGAGAAGTTGTGGCACTGTTGAATTTGGTAAGGGGATATTTCTGAAAGGATGAGCCAGCAGATCATGGGTTGTTTAGTAACACAGACATTATGCAAGACTATGATATTTATGCACAAAAGTAGAGTAATTTTACTCAGTATACCATATTGCTTCTGATCTATGCAAATTATAGGTTTGGGCTAGAACTAATAGTGGACCAGGCCCTGGGAATTTGAGAATTCAGGGCTAACTTGTCAAACGATGCCGGTTTTTAAAAAAATTAATTTTACAGAATCATTTATAATTGTGCTTAAAGTTGCTCCATTTGCGGATGTTCTGAAATTAGACAGGACAGGCAGCCATGGTTATTCAGTAACAATTACAGAAAAGCTAGTCAAAAACTTGTGGAACAGCGGCATAAAGCTATCACAAACTGTCAGCTACTGTTTAATAATGTGAAATATTTCAAGTTTGAATTTCCCTGACCTCCTGCAGAGAGATCCCCGACTGTAGTGCTAAAGTGTCTTTCCCTGAAGCTCCAGTAACAGAAATGGCAGAGAATGCTGATGAGAGAATATTTAATACATGAGCTCTAATCTGATACGAGGGAGCAAACTGAACAGAAGCAAAATGAAACCTAACAAATGACAGAAAGATTATGTGTACAATAAAACATGGGCTATTTCTATCATACATTTAATGTATATGGCTTTACTACAGTCATAATCCAACTGGGGCTTCTTGGCATTGCTGTATCAGGCAAACTCTGCACAACCCCTTATTACTGTATAACAATGATGCAGCGATTTACTTATTGATTGGTTTTATTTATCTACAGTATATCCTACCTTTGTTATTTTTACCAATAACTCAAGGCAGTGAACATATCCAACACACCTTCCTCATTCTATTTTCCCTACAATAACAACCCTGTGAAACGACTCAGGCTGAGAGAAAGTGACCGGTCCAAGATCACCTAGCTGGCTTTGTAGGCTAAGGTGGGACTTGAACTCGCAGCTCTTGCTTTCTAGCCCAGTGCCTTAACCTACCTAGACCAAACTGGCTTTCTTTGAAAGGTTTTTAAGAAGATAAAGCTTATTTATTATCCACAGCCTGGTTTTACCTTTCTTGTTTCCCGAAAATGTGGGGTGTACACTATGAACTACTAAGCATGGCTTACTTTTTATTATTTATTATTATATTATAAAGCCTTTTATCTTTCATGAGTTTCCAAGATTCAGTTCATACAACCAGCACAATTCATCCTTTAATGTGGCCCTTGACAGTCTCCATGGTAGCCCAGGGCACCAAGAGCCAGGCCATTAATGCATGCAATATTGCCTTCATTTTAGCCCAGTGGTTCCTAACGTGGGGCCCACGCCCCACAGGGGGGCAATTTGATTTTTAATGGGGGCAATTGGAACCTTGTTTAAACCAAGTTAATGGCCTTTTAGGTTTCCTCCGCATGAGTAGGAGTTCACTTTTTGAATAATAAGAATTATATGTCATGGGGAGGGGGGGCATCAGGATTTTAGAAATGCTTAGGTGGGGCATGGCCAAAAAAAGGTTGGGAACCACTGTTCTAGCCCATCAAGTATTGTGGCCTCATTCTATAAAAAGGCATCAAATAACTAACGTTCCTGAAAGTTAATCTAAAGAAATAGTTCACTTATGTATAGGAAAAATGACAAATAGAAAAGTGCTATTTCTGAATCATAATGACCACATGATGGCCATCCGAGGTTTGGGGGATGAAAAAAATCAAGATGGCCGTTACAATAGTAATAGCAATAGCACTTAGACTTATATACCGCTTTACAGTGCTTTACAGCCCTCTTTAAGCGGTTCACAGAGTCAGCATATTGCCCCCAACAATCTGGGTCCTCATTTTACCCACCTCGGAAGGGTTGAGTCAACCTTGAGCCGGTGAGATTTGAACCGCCAAACTGCAGCTAGCAGTCAGCTGAAGTAGCCTGCAGTACTGCACTCTAACCACTGCGCCACCTCAGCACAACACATCCCTTTATATGTGTGTCACAATGAACATAACACTGAGAAATCACACTGAGAAAAACAAGCTACCTTCAGCATTGTATGACTTGTTTTAGATTTGGTGTACCGGAAACTTTGGAAAATCAATTGAAGATGAAAGAACATTGGAAACAAGTCAAATAAAAAATTGTCCCTCTTAATACAGGGTGCAGGAGCAGTAAAAGCATTGTATTTTCCAGCTTATGCTAAATTTCAGAAGCTGTGTATTTTGATCTTGCAATTCTTATGGCCACTGAGACCACCAATACGTCTCTTTACTAAAGAGTTATTAAAAAACAAAAGCAGAGCCTTTACATTGTAAACAAGTTTGTGGAGAAGACTAACCTATAATAGAAAAACTGTAATCTTTGTTTCATTGGCTTTGAAAGATTTTGAGAAGAGGGCCTTCCTTCCTGATGGAAGGACACACGAGCCAAAAAAATTCTCAGGAAACCATGTAAAAGTCTTCAATACCAAGCCATATTTATAAGACATTATCAGTCCTTAAGAACAGAAACAATTTCGTATACCATGACTGCAATTCTCTATTCACTCACCTTAATGTCTGTATTAGACTATAAGGCTATAAGGCAATTTCATTTAAATAATTTCACATAATTTATAGCACCAATTGCCAAGAACCATTTAGTAAGAAGTCTCTCTCTCTTCCCCCCCCTCCCCATGTGTATGTATGTGCCTGTCTGTCTTTTGGAGAGGAAAATAAAAGAATGGTATCTCTAGATTAAATAAGCAAAAATAGCTTCAAATAGAAAAACTAGGGAGATGTTAAAGCTTTTATCTTGTATTTAACCAAAATCCTAGTGTAATTCCCTCTTAAACAAGATGATTCACAGTGAGAGAGCAACGATTTGTTCAGTCCTAGCAACTAAGTTGAAAATCTGTCATCACGGAAGCACTAGTTATGAACATGCCACAATGTAGAAATAACATGTTATTACAAAGCAAGACAAATGTGGGATTATCAGAATTCTCGTTAAAACACCAAACAGTTAAAAAAGAAAAAGAGTTAAAAAGAAGCTTTTATCCATAAAAATTCCATCATTAGTTCCAACTGTGATGATATTGCTATTATACTTTTGTTATAAGTAGTTTCAGTTGGCACACCTCTTTGCAGTCAAACAGCTTATTAAATAAAATATCACAGTTCATATTTCTTCTAGCACACATTCTTCTGAATAGGTATTTTTTAAAAAAATATTCTAATTCCATTCAAATACAAGACTCATCATAATAATCTAAATGATAAAATACCGTATTAGGAATTAAAAATAACCCTTTTTGTTTGTAAATTCAATCAAAAAATTCCGGTGAATTTTTGAATGTATACTGTAACTTTTAGTCTATGTGTTTTCCAAGAAAACAGGTCAAACCCAGTACTATTTTCCATCCTCTTCAACTTCCTTGCTTTAGGTTTTCAAACGGAGACAATCACATCCAGATAAAGTCTGTCATAGGATTCCCTGAAGCATAAGATGAGTAGAAGGCTTAGTAAGCAGGAACCTGGGAGGCACCAGTTAAACCAAGAAAATTCTATAGAAGAAAAAAAAATAGTTTAGTTATTTGTGTAACACTGTACTTCACTTTAATAAAGCAATAATTCTAAAAACAGGCTCACAATCTAGACTCCACAATACTTTTGGAGGGGATGGGGGAATGCTTTTAGCCTCAAAGCTATCCTCAAGTGAAAATCAACCGTCTCAAAATGAGTACTTTTATCAGAAGGAACCGGTCTCATCAACAACAGATACTGGGAGAAATCATGACATTAGTGACTTCTGAAAGCAGGACTGGGAGGGGATTTTCTATTAGGTATCATATTTGAAACACAAAAAATTAAGTGTATAAAATTATGTCTCTGGAAAAAAAAATTGCAAATCAGAACCCAAATTTTAAAAAAACAATTCTATAATTGAGCTAAGGGCAATGCAACAATGAAAAGTGAAGAAACACCCGCTTGGTTCTCTATTTCTCTAATTCTTTCTACACATCTACAGATCTAAAAACCCTTCAAGTATTATGGCTTAGGTCAATCCCGTATCCACAGGCTAAATATAAAACACAATGTATTTTCTTTAAAATCTTCATGTTAAAGAGGAAATATGTAATAAACCATTCCTACCAGAGACAATTATATATCTTAATGAATGGCTAATAATTGTATTATTGCTTTTATTAAAAAAACCCATTCAGGGGGCATTCTAGCAATAAAACTAAAGATAAAAAAGAAAGCATAGCCATAAACTTTAATACAATTAAAGTCAAAATCAGACTTTATATCAGGATCATTAAGTTTGGAATGCAGTAGCCGAGAACTATGGAGCTGATGAAAAGC
Source organism: Thermophis baileyi (assembly GCA_003457575.1). NCBI lineage: Eukaryota > Metazoa > Chordata > Lepidosauria > Squamata > Dipsadidae > Thermophis > Thermophis baileyi. Next base: position 119,897 of record QLTV01003476.1, read on the forward strand.
TCCCATTGGCATCTCCCAACAGTTTTACACAGAGTTTAACAACCCTGACAAGAAGAGAGAATATCTGACTGGAAGTTCCAAAACCATTGCAAAAATCGGCCTCCAACACCCATCCCAGCAGATGCTCACAGGAAAATATCATGGTTGAAAGTAGTTATATTAGCTGAGCATCTGCTATGCTCTCAAGGTAAAGGTAAAGGTTCCCCTCGCACATATGTGCTAGTCGTTCCTGACTCTAGGGGGTGGTGCTCATCTCCGTTTCAAAGCCGAAGAGCCAGCGCTGTCCGAAGACGTCTCCATGGTCATGTGGCCAGCATAACTAAACGCCGAAGGCGCACGGAACGCTGTTACCTTCCCACCAAAGGTGGTTCTATTTTTCTACTTGCATTTTTTACGTGCTTTTGAACTGCTAGGTTGGCAGAAGCTGGGACAAGTAACGGGAGCTCACTCTGTTACGCGGCGCTAGGGATTCGAACCGCTGAACTGCTAACCTTTCTGATCAACAAGCTCAGCGTCTTAGCCACTGAGCCACCGCGTCCCTATGTATGCTCTCAAGCATACACCCAAATAAATTATCTGATTTTTTTTTGCATCACATTACCATGAGATACAATTAAGTACACACATCTCTAAAATACATCAAATAATAATTGCCACAGCTAAGACAGCACCGTGGAAGTTAATGAGGATATTTTCTAAACTCTCTTTACACTTTTAAAGCTACAAAAGAATGATTGACTTTCCTGCTCTTGGTTGAGCCAAAAAACGATTTGAATGCAAGACAGCCATCTTTATTCTCATTCCAACGACTAACGAGAATTAATAGCTCCAATCCTCCTCGGATTCATAAAATCTTTTTAACACTTATTATTAAAAACTTGCTAAGGGGAAATTTGGTATTTGGAATTTAAATGAAGTAATTTGATAAGAATACACACAAAACATGAACATACTTTGGTCTTACTTTATCAAACTGTTTTGCATATATATATGTGTGTGTGTGTGTGTGTGTGTGTGTGTGTGTGTGTGTGTGTGTGTGT
>QLTV01003476.1:121890-166722 GCA_003457575.1 Thermophis baileyi
TTGAAACACTTATTGCTACATTGGGAAATTGATTAAAGAGACAATTTACAGGAAGGAAATAATTACATTGTTTCTTCCCTCCACAGGGAATTAGATTATTGAAGCATGAGACTGGATTAGTTTTATCACAGGTTTAGATTGCCAGCTACAAATGTGATTTGTAGCAAAAATATTGCACTGATCTTCGTTAAAAATATGTACATTTAATAATAATCTCCACGGTGTTTATTTTAAAGACACACCACTATTCCAATTTCAAAGGAATGCTTCCACAAAAATGTCGTTCTCTGATTGACAGACAGTTAGACAAACACTTAGATGGCCCAGTTTCAACTTCATTAGCATTAGAAGAGGTGTATGCAGTCTACCTTGGTAAATGACATGCCGAATGAAATATATCACACTGGTAAATTTATATGAGCAAGTATTCAAAACACCTCTTACCTCTATGGTAGAAACTAAAGAAAAATAAAAGAACTCCCATGAACATGTTATTTAGGAAGGTGACCACGCCACAGGTAATCCCTTCAGGAACAGGATAGACCGTTTCCACAAAAAGTTCAAAGAAGATAGGGACGCTGCTGTTCAAGAAGACACCCAGCAAAATGCAGGAAGTATAAAGTGTGGCTGCAATGAAAGTACACAAGTTCAGTGATTCTGCACCATGACTCTGCTACTGTATAGTTTTGTAATAATAATAAACTGATATGAACCTTTTTGATCAGATTTTTATCACTTTAAATATGAGACATACATGGGGCTTTCACATAATGATTTTTAGTAGGCTAAGAAAAGAGAAGATCAATTTGCCAACCATAATTGTAGATATTTGCAGATTTCCTGCTAGCAATAGAAATACAATAATTAGTACATTTGAGCCAGTATGCCACAAATGCAATCTAAGTCTAGTTTTATACTATGCACATGTGTGTATTTTATGCAAGCCAGGATCTCTAATCTTGAGATTACTTCGCTAGCCAATGTACAACTGTCCATATCCCACCATGCTGAAGCTACTTATTGACATTGTGAAAAAAGCGTTAGAATCAAGAATAGGTGCTACATGAATACAGTTTAACAACGAATATGTGTGACCAGTGCATAAAATAAATAGAAGCGGTTTGGTCATACAAATTTAGAGGAAGGGTAAGACTAAGAAAGTCAAGGCTGGATGAAGTTACGAGCCTGTGGAAAAGAGAAACAAAACCTTAACGGTCAAAAGGCAATATATGAGTCAATATATCAATGTGGTAGAAGCAAAGGTGATCTAGAAGGATAAAAAGTTACAGAAAGGTGTATTGTAGGATGCAAACCAGATTTAGCTATATTTTCTTTGTGTGCTTCTTTTATGGTATCATTAATTTTGTTTTCTCACAACTTATTAGTGTCCCCATGCTATGCACAGCGTGGCTTATGAAAAAAGAAAATAGCTTGAGTCATACAGTAAATGTGTGTGTGGTTTTTGTGTGTGTGTGTGTGTGTGTGTTAGCTATATTACTTGAGTATGTATATATTTGATCCAAATACATTTGATCCAAATATGTGCGATGTTATATTGTACAATCATAGCTACCTGAAGGATAGAAGGCATGTTACTTTGTTCACATAACATATAACTGAGTAGTCCAGCTGTACAGGAAAAAAACCCTGGAGTTTCTGAATCTATCTTCTGTAATTGAGCAGAAGGATTAAGACATCATTTTTATTTCTCTTTGTAATGGGCAGATGTCATCCTGTCGTTTGTATATGCTTACTTAATGAGCAGAGAACTTACTGGTGGACTAACAAGTGGACCCAATTGAAAATATCTGTAGGCTCTTGTATAAATCATCTATGCATATAGTTGTGTACATATTCTCAGAATTATTCTGACATCATTTAGAACTCAATTATTGCAAATATATTACAACAATAAATGAGCTGTTACACGGACAGACCTGCAAATGTTTTTGCTCTCTTGAGTAAATATGTCTCCGATAGGCATTGGCTAGCTTAAGCTTCTTGTTCAGAACAGTAGAAAACTACACGAATATCATCTAATAAAAATAATTTCCCAATTTAGTAATATAATTCATCCTCAAGTTTCTAAACCTCAAGAGGCCTCATTTTTCCATGACTGAACATTCTAGTAGTGTTTAATTGAAAGAGCCCAATTTAATATTTTTCTACAGACTCTTCTTGTATCAGAATAATATATAAATAGCAGAGCACACTCTCAATGAGTTTTGTGCTTTTCCAATTTCTGCTGCAGCAATGGCTCTGGTGAGATAAAGCTAGATCACAGGTGTCAAACTCGTGCAGTCACGTTGCCGTCACGTGACGTTTCATGACTTTTTCCCCTTCGTGGAGCTGGGGTGGGTGTGGCCTGCGCGTGACACATCTGGCCTGCAGGCCGCCAGTTTGACACCCCTGCTAGATCATCCAAAACAAAAAGCAAATGAAATCAACAAATATGGTCTCATATGGAGCAAAATAAATTTCTTGATAGTCCAAAATAAAAATCTTAGCTCCTGGGCTTTATAAGATTAAGAAGAATGGTTATTCTCTTCCTCGTCCTACTGATGTTATTGGATGGATATAAACAATAATGGTATCCTATCCCAAATACTATGTGTCTGCTTTACACTTAGGTAATGTGCAGGTTCATTTGCATTCAGGAAAGTTTTACTGTTTAAAGAATTAGGTTAGAGGGTCTGGACTGTAAATCCTTAAACTGAAGCTATTATTATAAAAAGTGTAGCTTATTTCTTAAATGTAAACATCTACATTTCTTTAACTCCAGATAAACAAACAAACAAACAAACAAACAAACAAACAAACAGAACCTACCATTCTACAACCAATCATTTATTACTCTTTCATACTTTAAACACCAAAGATAAGAATTGGTTCTAGTTTGGGCATTATGATCAAACAAAATTTTAATTACTGAGTTCCTAGTATCCACTAACAAGAATACTTAAACTTTGTGTAGATATTCTCAGATTATGTATCTGGTTTGATAGAAGGATGGGGGATTCTTCAGATTTTTCTATCATACAATCCCAAACAAACTAAAAAAAAAGTGATCAAGGATGCAGAATGTTATTTGAAAGTGCTCCAGTCAACTATAAATCATGCTATGCTTATAGTAGTTCCCTTCCTATAAATATTGCCACGAATAAAATGACCATTAGCTTACATAGAATACAGTGTCTAGACTGGAAGTGAACTTGGCCATTAACAACAAAGTTTAATTCCTCTGCCGCTTTTTTTTTTAAAGTTGTGTTCTTTCATAGCTAGAAATAACATTTTTTGTGTTGCTGGATGACACATTTGCTTGAAGAGTCGAAGAGAAAAAGAAAATCTAATAAATCTGGCCTTCAAAGACAATATACATGTTCCAGTGGAAAAACAACAACAGATTAAATCCAAAAGCTCTTTTGGGATAGGGGAAGGCTAGACTGCAAAGTTACAATGATGTTTCTATCATGGCAAATATAAACCAGAAAACAAATGTTTAACATCTCATTTTTGCTGTGGAAACTTTGTGTCTAGCATTGTCCTAACGTAATTAGACAGTTAAGGAAGAAGGCTTTTTATAATTGAAGGCTAGTGTCAAGTCCCCTCAGTTTCAAGTCCTAATAAATAACAAGTCTTGAATGGCATGCCAAATTGGTGCTGGTGGAATATTTTACCATTGTACTAACCTACTGATTAAAATGGCATTGTTAAATTAGCTAGGGAAAAAAGATGTCAACTAAAAAGATTTCAACTATCTGGTCCAATCCACCCTTTCCTGTCCATTTCTTTTATGTAGTTAATCCTGACTACCACCACATGCACGCAGAGACAGAAGACACACAGACAAACATACAGACAAAAACCCCACAACCAGTGGTGGGATTCAATTTTTTTTACTACCGGTTCTGTGGGCGTGGCTTGGTGGGCATGGTGTGGCTTGGTGGGCGTGGCAGGGGAAGGATACTGCAAAATCCCCATTTCCTCCCGATCAGCTGGGACTCAGGAGGCAGAGAATAGATGGGGGCGGGGACAGTCAGAGGTGGTATTTACTGGTTCTCCGAACTACTAAAAATTTCCACTACCAGTTCTCCAGAACTGGTCAGAACCTGCTGAATCCCACCTCTGCCCACACCTATCCTGGTAATATCTTTACCCTCATGAAATCTTAAGCAAAAGCTGAATAATATTGTCTCTTCGAGAGTGGCACACAGATCCCTATTCACTAATATATTATGATTTATGAAAAACAGAGATTAGAAGCATAGGAGATAAGGCACAGCAATTTTTCTTTTTAACATGTGCTTGATTTTTTTTCCAGGAAGAAAATATTTTTTTAAAAAAACCATGACATGCTGAGAAAAACAATCTGGAAAACAAATCGCATGGACTTTGAATAGAACAAAATAAGCTAGCTTTTATACGCATTGTGGCTTTATGTTATCCTTTTGTCTTCTGTAACCAACTCCAAGATTTTTTTAACTGAGAAATCATTAGCAGAGCTAATAGGTTTTTCAGTAATCAATTTATGGAAGCAGTCTATTAAGAGCAATGTTAGCAACCGATTAGTTCTAACATTTATTTCAGTACTGTTCCTTGAAGTATCTGGTATTGTAGGGAAAAAGAATTGAATACACTGACATAGGCATACGGATGTGATTTAAGAAAGCCACAATTTCTCACCTTTACCTTTATTTCATTAATGCCTGCGGCAGGGACTTCTGTGTTCTATATTGTATTGCACCCTCCTCCAAATATGTTGTACTGCAACTGCTATCATCCCCATGCAACACAAGCAATGGTACCAGAGTGGGGAAAGCTATTAGGTTGTGTATTTTGGTGTCTATGTACTTTGAAAATGTTTACTGAAAAGCAGAGCCCAAACTTCTAAACACACACTGCAATTAGGCCAGTTGCTTTTCCTAAGGACTAGGAAGACCTCAGCCCTGCTCTACCAGGGCTAAAGATTCAGAAACTTTCAACTTAACAACAGTGTAGTTTGTTTGTCAAGTTCATATAGCTGCGCATCTCACAAAAAGTGACTCCAGGGGACATATGGTTCCCTGGGATCCCATGATGACATAGCCAGGTCTTGAGGGACTTTCCTGGAAAGTAGTTATTTACGTAAGGATCTATTTGGGGATAAATGTAAGTTTACTCAGGTCAAGTAATGGTAAATTACTTGGGGGTGCAAACAGATCTAAACATACATCCTTCTCACACATCCAAAAAGGCCAGCCGTGCCAGAGTGAGGACAGGATATCACAGCAACTTGCAGAAATGGGAACTTCAGCTCCCAGAACTCATAGCAACTGCTATGCTATGTGGTGAAGCTGGAAGTTGATGGTTACATTCAGAGCTTGACTTGTTGTTCCTTATTCAACCTGCTCTTGAGAAAAGTTATTCTGGAGCAAGCAGGCCGATAGGAAAGTTCAAGTTATAAAATTTTGCCTTCTTAGAACTCAGTACTATTTTAGCTTTGCTATATCAGTAATAGCCAAGAGATGATTCATGAGTTACTTTTCTGAAGTCCGATTGCTGCTTGAAATTGCTGTGTGTATTAGCCTTCTGCCTATGGCCAGCTGGCTGCCACCTGGTACAGAATTTATTACTGCTTTCTATAATGGGATGAGGGAAAGGAGGAGGAGGAGGCTGAACTGAAGAAAAGGATTTGCCTCCATAACAATTGAATCCATGAGCTTAAGGAAAGCAGGATATCCTTCATAATTCTCAACAGAACTGAGAAAACGAAAATGATTCTATAGTCATTGTAAATTGAAATGACAGGCATTAGGAATTCATAACAATCCATTCAAAAGTTTTTCTAGCTATCAGTAGTCATAAATATATCTTGGGATTCAAAGAGGTTTTCCTCCTAATATATCTAAATAAAGACAGCAAGTACTTAAATATATCCAGTTAAAACAAATGAAATGTAAAATACCCATAGCATCTGCTTTTATTTAGTAATTTTATTATTTCCTCATCTTTATGTGCATGAATGAATAGTTTATGCAACAAGGGTGAGCAAAACTAAGCACAATTTCTGTCAATATTTATTAACAAAGAAAGCCTTCTTCCTCTTTTGATAAATCCTAGTGATTGCTTTAAAAGAAAGGACACTTGTTCAGGCAACATTACAGAATACAGAATAATAGTTAGAAGGGACCTTGAAGGTCATCTAGTCCAACCCCCTGCTCAAGCACTATCCTGACTCTAAATGAGGTTTATTTGCTCTAAAATATACTGCTAAAATTCTCATTGCCATGACTTTTAATTGGGTGAAACGGTGCATCATAGGGCAACAATTATTGAATCAAGGCTAAAACATATGAAGAACAATTACAAGAACTGGGCATGGCTAGTCTAGTGAAGAGAAGGAGCAGGGGTGACATGATAGCAGTGTTCCAATATTGGAGGAGCTGTCACTGAGAAGAGGGGGACAACCTATATTCCAAAGCACCCGAAGGCCAGACAAAGAACAATGGATGGAAACTGATCAAGGAGAGATTTAACCTAGAAATAAGGTGAAATTTTCTGACAGTAAGAACAATCGATCAATGGAACAAGCTTGCCTTCAGAAGGTATAGGTGCTTCATCACTGCAGGCTTTCAAGAAGAGAATGGACAGCCATCTGTCAGAAATGGTATAGGGCAGTGATGGTGAACCTTTTTTTGCTCGGGTGCCAAAAGGGCGCGTGCGCGCACAATAGCACGCACATGCGTGCCCACACCCATTATGCAATGCCCTCCCCCCTGCGCATGCACACACAATAGTAATAGCAATAGCACTTAGACTTATATACCGCTTCATAGTGCTTTACAGCCCTCTCTAAGCGGTTTACAGAGTTAGCATATTGCCCCCAACAATCTGGGTCCTCATTTTACCCACCTCAGAAGGATGGAAGGCTGAGTCAACCTTGAGCCGGTGAGATTTGAACCGCCGAACTGCAGCTAGCAGTCAGCTGAAGTAGCCTGCAGTGCTGCACTCTAACCACTGCGCCACCTCGGCACAACCCCCCGTGCTGCCCCCCTGCGTATGCGCACAGGCCTCACTGAAGCCTCCGGACTTCCAGTAGGCCCGTTGGGCCGTTTTTCGCCCTCCCCAGGCTTCAGGAAAGCCTCAGGAGCCTGGGGAGGGCAAAAAACGGCCCAACAGGCCTACTGGAAGTTCGTTTCCGAACTTCCGGTAGGCCAGTTGCATTCGTTTTTCGCCTTTCCCAGGCTCCGGAGGCTTTCCTGAAGCCTGGGGAGGGCGAAAACGCCCCCCACCCTCCGGAAGGTCAAAAATCAGCTGGCCAGCATGCACATGCACGCTAGAGCTGACATAGGGCAACGCTTCGCGTGCCCTCAGATATGGCTCCGCGTGCCACCTGTGGCACACGTGCCATAGGTTTGCCATCACGGGTATAGGGTCTCCTGCTTGACCAGCGTGTTGGACTAGAGGACCTACAAGATCCCTTACAACTCTGTTATTCTAAGGCACCTCAAGTTGGCTAATGCATATTAGTCTGGGACCCATATTCCAGAGGAAATGAAATTTGGAAAAGTTATGGCTGCTCCAAGCTAGTTGGGCTGCTGCTGCAGTCACAGGATCTTCATTTTGAACATTCTGTGAGAGTTTCCCAGCCAATCTCACAATTCTTTGTTCCCTTCCCCGCCCAGGAGCAGGGAATTGACTCATCATTAGCTCTTAAAGAAGCAACAACTTTAAGGTAATGAAGAAAGGCCTGCATCATTCACTTGTTTTATATGCCCCTTCTTTGGCACACAAACATGCACATGTTCAGGAACTCAAGCAACAGACAAATTGCTCTATCCTCCTATGTTTTTTCACAAAAACCAGCCAGACACTGAAAAAAGCGACTTATGAACATTTTTCAGACTTACGACTACTGCAGCATCTCCATGTCCACATGATCAAAATTCAGATGCTTGGCAACTGACTCATATTTATGGCGGTTGCAGTGTCCCAGATCATGTGATCACCTTTTGTGACCCTCTAACAAGCAAAGTCAATGGGGAAGCCAGATTTACTTAGCAATTGATTTACTAACTTAACAACTGCAGTGATTCACTTAACAACTCTGGCAAGAAAAGTCATACAATGGGACAAAACTCACTTAACAACTGTCTCACTTAGCAACAGTAATTTTGGGCTCAACTGTGGTCATAAGTTAAGGACTACCTGTACAATTGTCTCTTTCAAATGAAATCCTTTGATGCTAAAGAAGTCCTTCCAAGAGGAACAGATGGAATCCTTCTATGATTATTCAAAAGCAAATCCATCATCACATCAGACATTTAGCACCAGACTCCAACCAGCAAGTCAAATTTATTCAAATTTACTTCATGGATTTTCAAGACAGCATAGAATTAAGAATGGGTATACATCACAATGAAGGGATTCAACATGATATTGTTGATTTATTGGAGAAACTACTACAACAATGAAACCTGTACATTATGTCCCTTTAACTTGCAAAAGAACAAGTTAAAGACATGCCAGAAACTTCCATCATCATTAATCCTGACTGAAGACCAACATTTGAACATGAGAGAAAATTTAATGCATAAATGGAGTAAGTTGCTGTCATTATAACATTGAAACTGAACCGACATCATAGCACATTATGCGGAAAGAATGAGGAGACGGTTTGCAAATAATTTCAAAGTCCATCGCTCCTACAACAGCTTTCAATACACACTTTTCTTTCTTGGGACTGGCATCATCAGCTCCAAATGATGAACAACAAGAAAGTAATGGCAATGCATTAGTGTGTCTATCGAATAATGAACCATGAGAATGAGTTTAATAACCTTCTAAGAGAGGGATGTCTATTCCAGCAATATGTGGTTGATATGGCTGCTAAGACTAAAGGCAAGAGGCTGAGTTACACAATACCAATTTGCCTGTGGTCATTCTGTTTCTCTGTTAGGATAAGGAAATATCTCTGAAAGGATAACCGAATAGGCATGGGTTGCTGATGTGATATAAGATTAGCTACATAAAGTTGTTGTGTCATTCTGATGCTCTACCTGGCTAGAATCACCTGAGTAAAACAAAGAAGCATCTCTCTTAAATGACTGTCTTCAGCTCACTACTATGATTAGGAAGGTACACCAATTGGGCTGTATTGAAAGGCTAATATTGAGCATATAGCGGAAGAAAGGCAGAGTGGGGGACTCAGAAGAGGTGGTAGTAGAGAAGGGAGCGTGTAGACATAGAGAGGCCAGATAGGTGGCTCAGATGGGTATGGAGTGGTTCATTCCTAGTATTGTCTTGATAAAAAGGTCTTCATACTTTAGTGAGAACTTAGAAGAAGGAAAAGAGGAGAGAAAACTCACAGCAGAAGCAGGATCAAATTAGGCAAACATTTTCATAATTATAGGAAAAACAGCAAGAATTCTAAAAGCTGGATTGTGGTCGTAGAAATGCTCTTAGTTTGATCGATCATGGCTAAGTGGCAGATTTGACTAGGGCCGTGATTTTCAGTTTCATTATTAACATCTTTTAGAAAATTCCTCATGTTTCTTAGAAGAAAGCAGAATATTTAACTTGAGAAATATGACCCTATGGAATATGTATCATTAACATAGTAGTGTGCTTATAACAATACCTAAAATAGTTCCATGCAATATGGCAAAAGTAAAATATGCTACAAAAACAAGGAATTTCACAAGAATATTGGAGTAGGGAGATCAACATTGTAAGAGTATATATTTACCTACACTAGGCAGTTTTGCTTTATTTAAACATTGTGGGATGCCTCAGCAGGTACTACTAGCACTTAGCTAACTTTGAGTAAGTAGGGTAGATCCTGGTTAATATTTGGATGGGCTCCAAATTATGGACTTATTCAATAGACTAGTTTTTTTGAAAAATGTGGATGAAGAGAATGACAAAACACTTGGAATACTGCCTGAAAAACCTACAGGGATGTAGTTACCAGTAGCAGAGTTCATGTCAGTGGTGTATTTATCCTTAATCACTTTATATAGTCAGCCCTAAATGCCACCTAAAAGCCAACTTAGTTATTACTGGTTTGACCTAACTTCACACAATTCAGTAAATAGCAACATGATTAATAAGTATCATTGACTGAAAATACAAAATATTCTACTGCAATTGTCAAGAGACACATAAACGAATTGTTCTTGGTTCACAGTGTTTCCATCTGAACAAATAAAAAAAATGGCTCCCCTTCTAACATGAACACAGAATGCTTTTATTTTAATGTTACCTCAGCTTTGATTTCTTAAAAAAGAAGCTTACATTCTTGTGCCACAGGCATGTGTGCTGCCTGATTTCAAACTCCCAATACTTTAATTGAGAGAAAAATGATCTCCTGAAACTTAATTATCATGATTAAAAAAAGTTCAACCATATCAATTCCAATGAGAATAGCACAAATAAGCTTTGGAGAAAGCATTTAGCGCTAACTCTAACCACGTGGCTGCATTTGCGGCACATTGCAAAATCCGTGAAACTGACAGGTGTTGTCCATTTTGCTAGCAAGAAATGCTAGAAATGGACAACTAAAGCTGGTGACTTATTCTGTTCTTTTCTTCCCTTATAAAAGCTGCAGCAGAGATCAGTATCAATGGGCCCATTTGAAGATGACCAGGCAAAGTAAATATGAATCCTGTTTAAAAACATATTAAGAGACATATTAAATTTCTCAAATGAAAGAATGGAAAGTGGACAAAAGACGATGTTGAAACGGGCCAGGGCAAAAAGTTTATCTTGCAAAGGGCCACAAAAGTATGCACAATTTTATGTTAATATGAAAAAGATGTTGGCTGAAATGATTTAAAAGAGACAACAAATGAGAAAAAGGTATATAACAGACTGATTGCTGGGAAGAGATTGAGAACATAATCTGCATACAGTAATGACGTTAAGAAAAGCAAATAATGGTTAAAATTAAAAGAGGTAGGAAGAATGCAGAGCCACTTTCATGGAAATAAAGGATTGTTTTGGAACTGGGCAAGAAGGGCTAAAGAATTTCCAGATCGCGGTTAAGAATAAAAGTGATAAAATGTTTTGAAATCTAAGTGAAGAAATGCAGGACTGAGTACTATATAGATATTATGGAAATGACAGGGACAGTTTGAAGAGTGAAATTGAAATAAATACTGTAAACACCTGTTTTAGAAAAAACAATGAAAAATCATAAACACTGTTAAGAATGTTGGAAAATACTAAGGCTGGCCAGTGTTGATGATGTAATTAGAAAAATATTTATATAAAGGTATGATTATAGATTTGATTTGTTTATGAAATGATTGTGTAACTTATTTAATGGTTAAGACGACTATATTCATGCCTGATGATGGAAAGAATGCCACTACTGTTCCCTTAAAAAAAGTACAAAAAGATGAGGGAGTAGGGGGTTAGTGTGTGAAATGTACTTGGGAAAACTTCTGGCAGATTTTTTATTGTAAGGTTACAGAGGTGGCAGTGAATAAAATTTGTGAAGTGGTGCAATTCTATGCTGGGAAGGAGGTGTGCAGACCAGATTTTACTCTTCAGGAAATAATGGAGAATTATATGAAGTAATAAAGTTAGCTTACAGCATGTTTGCTAATATAGAGCAGATGCAGAATAAATTGGATATGCTTAATGTACAAAACCTTTGCACCAATATGGAGTTGAAAGTCGGGTTCTTCAGTGTAATAAGTGTGGTGTATAAGAAATAAAGCATGAGAAATCAATGGTATGCTTAGCAAATGGTTCAACAATGGCAAGGAGGCAAAGCAAAGATCTGTGGCAGCCCTGAAGATGCTCCCAATCTGGAAGAGGCTGCCCATCTGTTTGTTCCCTTAGCTGTTAAATATACAAGGAATGCTTGTGGTAATGGTAGAAACTTTTTGGTTAGGACATGAATATGTGTATACTTTTCTATAGATAATATATGTATATTTTTCTGCAGACAATGTTAAGTTGATGCCTATGACACAAATCATTTACAGTGAATGTTCAACTGCATTCTGAAACAATATGGTTCTGAGCATTTATTTATTTCATTTACATCCCGCCTCAATCTTGCAGCTCTCAGCAGCTTACCTTTATTTTATTTTATTTTATTTTATTACATATGTACAGATATTATGAATATGCACTTATAATTTTTTATTTTATTTTATTTTATTTAAAACATTTCTATAGCGGCCCATATGGTGGCTGGATGCCATCAAAGCTGATACCAGCAAAATCATAGAAAAACTCAAAAAACTAACGCAAGATCGGAAAATGTGGAGAGACCTGGCCCATGAAATTGCCATCAGTCAGACACAACTGAATGGATAACTTCATCATCATCATTCAAGAGCCATGTTGGCGCAGTGGTTAGAATGCAGTACTGCATACTACTTCGGCAGGCTAATTCTGCTGACTGCTGGCTGCTAGCAGTTCGGTAGTTCGATTCTCACCGGCTCAAGGTTGACTCAGCCTTCCATCCTTCTGAGGTCGGTAAAAGGAGAACCCAGATTGTTGGTGCTGACTCTGTAAACTGCTTAAAGGGGACTGTGAAGCACTGTGAAGCAATATTTAAGTCTAAGTGCTATTGCTATTGCTATCATCATCATCATCATCATCATCACAGCAGCCCATCTTATAGCCAACTCTGGGTACCTCCTTGGGCCATATCACATATATGCAAAAAATTAAAATACGGTATAATTAAAACAATGAAAATAAACTGCTTCAAGAAATTAACAACCACATTAAGGACCCTTTTGTTAAAAATAACAAAAATAGAAAAGAAAAAAGGAAACAGGCTAAGCACCACTGGAATACTTTTCTCGGGAAAACCCAAAGGTGCTTTTTTTCAAAAGGCAACTGAACTCAAGTTTCTTCAGTTCTGAACTTAACTTAACTGAAGAAGCTTCTTGGATGAGAAGCGAAATGTCTTCAAGGAAAAACAAAGTCCAGTTGCCTTTTGAAAAAAGCACCTTTGGGAAACCATGACTGGATGACTGAGAATCTCCACAGACATTTCTCTGGAAAAGCTTAACAGAAAGCCATGAGGGAGGCCAACCATAAGGAGTCCATTTTGCAACACCAATGCTGCCATAGAACATCAGTACCTACTCATTTTGGCCTACTCCTGAAAGTGTGAGACCATGAGGAGTTTCCCCCTCTGTGATCTAGTAAGTTGGGCTGATACAAATTGGAGAAGACAATCCTGCAGTACCAAACAACAAAAGGGTTTTTTAGACTAAAAGCAACACTTTAAATTGTAACCAGAACTGAGTCAGCATTTAATACAGAGTCTGCAATATGGATGTTAGAAGTTCCCAGTTGATCCACAGAATACTGCATCCTGGACCAGATATAATTTGTAAATATTCTTCAAAGGTAGCCTTATGTAAAGCACATTATGGTAGTAGTCTATTTGCATAATAATAAGGACATGGGTTCTGTAGCCAGGTCCTCCTGCATCAAGTAAGGCTGCAATTGGCATACCAGCTGAAGTTGGACAAAGGCCCCTCCAGCCACGGCTTCTACCTGCTGTTTAAGTAGGAGCCTTGAGTCAAAGCCACCCCCCCAAAACCTCCAGTCACAAATCTGCTCTTTCACATCTAGTGCTTGCCTGTCCAGAGATAAAACTGTTGCCAATGAAGAACTCTGATGTATAAACAGCAATTCCATCACCCTCCGCCTCGCTCACCTACCTTTGCGCCTTGGGGGGGACACGGCGAGGCTCGGCCGCCTTTCGCGCCAAGAAGCCTCCAGCCGCCGGCGGTCGTTTTCGGCTGCCTTCTGAGCAGCTCCACTGTGAATGGAGGGAGAAAAGTTCGGCTTCTCTCTGCCACAGCATTCAACATTAAATGCTGCAGCAGAGAGAATCCGAACTTTTCTCCCTCCATTCACAGCGGAGCTGCTGCAGCCTGTCCCTTTAAGGTACTTCGACCCCTGGGAGGGAGGGGGCCAGGGGGGAGCAGCAGGTCCGCTGTGAAGGGAGGGAGAAAAGTTCGGCTTCTCTCTGCCACAGCATTCAACATGGCTGCTTCTCGCCTCCTTCTCGGGCTCATACACACAGAGCAAACATGAGAAGGAGGCGAAAAGCAGCCAAGTTAAATGCTGCAGCAGAGAGAAGCCGAACTTGTTGTGACCCAGCTCCGCAAACCCCCAGAAACCACACACACACACACTTGTCCAAACTAAAGAAGGTTTTATCACTAATGCGCGCCTGGGGAGGGGGACATGGCGAGGCTCAGCCGCCTTTCGTGCTGAGAAGCCTCCAGCCGCCAGCGGTCGTTTTCGGCTGCCTTCTGAGCAGCTCCACTGTGAATGGAGGGAGAAAAGTTCGGCTTCTCTCTGCCACAGCATTCAACGTTAAATGCTGCAGCAGAGAGAATCCGAACTTTTCTCCCTCCATTCACAGCGGAGCTGCTGTAGCCTGTCCCTTTAAGGTACTTCGGCCCCTGGGAGGGAGGGGGCCAGGGGGGGACCATAAAGGGAGCAGCAGCTCCTCTGTGAATGGAGAAAAGTTCGGCTTCTCTCTGCCACAGCCTTCACTATGAGCCCTACTCGTGCTCATACACACATTTTTTCCTACCAGGTTCTGTGGGCGTGGCTTGGTGGGGGGGGTCATGTGACTGAGTGGCCATGGCTGACATCGAGTTGGGCACACAGACTCAGTCACAGGACCCCCCCAACCACGCCCACAGAACCGGTAGGGAAAAATTTTGAATTTCACCCCTGATGAAGCGGCTGTCAGGCCGAAGCCATCTTATTTGGACACTTTGGCCTGCCACACTTTATGCTTTTGAAACGTATTCTTGCTGTGGGAATTTGGGAGGGGCTATTGCATGAGGGATGTAGAAATGTAGCCATAACAAATTCCTTTAGATTCTCAAGGTCATCCTTTGTCCAGCACCTGCCCGGAAGCTGATGGGAGTAACGGACACGTTGGCAGAAGACGACTGGCCAACGTGATGAACTTGTGGGTGTGGGGACAAGGGGCTTGATCTTTCAACTGGGTGGATAAACCCTCGTAGCGTCAGATTCGGGTTTCTCACAGCTGTGCCAACATGGCTCTATTAATAAATTGGAACTTTGAGCAATACTTTGCATTGGACTCTGATTTAAGTTTAGATGCTATTTGGAACCCTGACAGCGGTATATAAATCCAAGTGCTATTGCTATATATAACTGGTAAAAAAACAAAACAGAACATATAAATTTGTGTACCTTGGTAGAATGTTGACTAAAGATGTGAACATGAATGAAGAAAATTTAAGAGGTCAAATACTGGTAAAAATGTATATAGCCTGCAATCTATTGTGAGGAATAAAAGTTTGTCAAAAAGCAAATATTGTTGGGTATAAGAGTGTACTTCTGCTGCCTTAATAATATACTGTAGAAGTGAATGTTAAGTATGTCAGGAGAAACATAAAAGGAAGCTGAATGAAGGATAAGTGGTTTGCTTAAGAAGTGTGTGATGAGAGAAGTGAAGATTGAGTCTATGGGTGATAAATGAATGTGGACTGCAAACAAAAATGAGTGGCCAATGTGAAAGAAGTATACTGAAGTAGTTTGATCAATGAGGCTAAAATTGCAAAGCAAATATGTGAAGCAAGAATGGATGGCTAAATGGAAGGGAAAGACCAAGAAAGACATAATTGTAAGAAGGGGGGGAGGGGGAGGAGAGAGAGAAAGAGAAGCCTGAAAAACAAGGGGTACCATATATTTGCAAGGAAAGAATGATATGGAGAGATAATGTAGCAAGTGGTGTAGATGTAAACAAGATTTAGTTAATTTCCTTTTCTTTTCTCTGATTTCCTCCCTTTAATTTCTTTTGACTGGTATTTCACCCTATATGATTTGCATCATTGTGTGTGTGTGTATGTATATGTATACGTGTATATATGTATATATGTGTGTGTGTGTGTGTGTGTGTGTGTGTGTGTGTGTGTGTGTATATATATATATATATATATACACAGTATATAATCCTGTGTGATGTCTCAACCTGCCCTAGAGTGAAACAATGGTTCACATTCTGTTTTGGGATTGGTATATCTGTCATTGTGAAACAAGATCTGAAGGGAAAGAATGAATCTCCATCTTTTTCCCTTCCCCCTCCATCCCCTGGGGGAATGGGGAGGGAGGTGCAGCTGAACCTCTTGTTATATATATATATATAAAAAACCTATTTCCTTCAAAGATAAGAACAGCATTAAGTAAAAAATTAAGAAGGTGAATTTCACTGATTTTCAAAAGATGAATGCAACTGAATTCTAATGAATTCTTCCAATATATCAAAATAGAGCTAGAACAGTTAAGAAACAAGTGCCACTTGCTATATCAAATTTGGAAGGTTTCTTGTGCAATGGTTAGAATGCAGTATTGCAGGCAAAACTCTGCCCACTGCCAGGGGTTCGATTCTGACCGGCTTAAGGTTGATTCAGACTTTCAGCCTTCCAAAGTTGGTAAAATGAGGACGCAGATTGTTGGGGGCAATTTGCTGACTCTGTAAACTGCTTAGAGAGGCTGTAAAGCATTCTGGAGCGGTATAAGTTTAAATGCTATTGCTATTACTCTCTTATCCTTCAGGTTTATGGTCAACAATTCAATGAATGTACATGAAATGTACAAGAAATAAGAAGAATCTTTGCTGGAACTATGGGAGTTTAGTCATGATTGAACTAAAAGGACCTAGAGTTGAAGTTTTCTACAAGCACATACACTCTTGTATCAGTTAGAGACCCAAAAGTTTATTGTCTATGGGGAAAATAACCTTTCTCTTAAAACTACGGAGTTATCCCTCATAGCTACCACACAGTCTAGGGAAAAAACACCAATACTTTTGGCATTCTACAGAGACAATATACACTCTCTCACAAACTCCAAAGCATCTTTTGGAAATTAAGTCTGAAGTGCAGCACAACACTCCAGAAGAACAGATACAATTTCTTGTTTAACAGCCACCCATTCAGTGACCGTTTGAAGTTAGGATGGTGCTGAACAAGGGGACTTACAACTGTTCTTTGTAGTTGTAGCTGGAACTTAGCCCACAATTACAACAGTCACAGAAACTTGTAGTCATGTGATTGTCATTAGTAACTTTCACTGATGGTTTCCAATAAGCAAAGTTAATGGGAAAGCCAGCAGGAGGCTGTAAAGGGTATGTGACATTGCCCTTAACAATCATGCAGGATTCACTTAATGATGGCCACCAAAACTGCCACAACTGCTCTTGTAAGCCGGTTGCAATCATGTGACATTGTGATTTATGATCGTGATGCTTAGCAACAGAGTTGCCAGTCCCAATTACTGTCCTTCAGTGAGAACTACCGGAACAAATAGTCATAGAGAAAAGAGGCCCATTTATCAAATTCAAGCAAGTTGTACAATCAACACATCTAATTGGAAGAGGAGCAGGAAGGAAGACTTGGTATCAAAACATGAAGGAAAGAAAATTCAGAAATGTTGATAAATTGAACTTTAAATCAAATAAGCATATGTGATTTGTATATATAAAATATATAGATGAGCTCTACTCTAGATATAAGGCATATGTTAAATATAAAGTTATAATTGAACGAGCAAAGAAAAATAGTTAAGGTTCATTCATTTACATACTACAAATAACTCATAACAGCTTGTTATTTCTGCACATGCTTATGTTTCCACATAAGCATCATATATTATACAATCACAAAACACAACATAGTACACAATTATCTACCAAGTTCCAAGTCAGCTGAGTTTAAGAACTATCATTAATCATTTTCTTTAACCAATGTTTGCAATTAACTAACAGAGATCTTAAAAGCCTTGTCAAAGACACTTGTTTAATGAACATAAAATTTTCCCCTTTCTTGCTTTAACCTACTAAGTAAAATTACAGGCTACACAACCAATTTAGTGTAAGAAATTCAAGGAGTTCCCACAATTAGATTTTACATGTACAGCTTAAGTTCATTTCTGATAGCAATCTTTTTTTGTTATTCTGCAATTGGCTTAATAAATGTAAGTTTTATAATACATCTTGAAAAATATTGGTGGTTTGAGACAGGAAACAAAGTAATTTCCGCTTGGAATAGAATTATGAGTCTGAGTTTAATTTATATTTTAAAATTTTATAGTGAACTACACTACCACATTTTCCTAGCATTCTACATGGTGGAAAGCCATTACTGAAACAAATATTTGTCAAACCTGGAAACTGGGATTAACATACCTGTAGTTAAAGGAAGGTGAATGACAGTTTTTAAACATGTCAAAGTATACCAAAAGGATGACAAAGTTGCTCCTGACAGTAACAGAAGTAGGATAGGTTTCAGCATTCCTCTGATAAAATCAGCAAACCTATAACATAAACCATAATTTTAAAATCATTCATACAATCTGTGATTAAAAAAAAGTATACATTAGCTAAATATACATTAGCTAAAGTGCCAAATAGAATTATTAAAACAGTGTTTTCTGATGTAGTAGTTTGTTCTAGAAAGGTATCAATAGACACAAAGATGCTTTACAATATATATGATAATTTTGAATTACTAAGATGAGCCTTAGGTATACAGGTAAGTCTATGGTTTGTTTTATTTTTATTTTATTCTTGCTTGAGAAAAATACCTTAGGATGTGAAAAAAAAATGCTGAATAATGGAAATTAACCTTTCCCCCTCCAATTAATGAGGCATTGTAAATGGCTTCATACTATTTTTCTCAGTTCAACATCATCTTGAGCTGAGTATTTCTGCTAAGTTCAATGGGCTGAGCTGGATATAAAGTTTGATCTCAAAAGTATTGGCATACTCATTTTCACATTTTCACCCACTTTTGTAGAAACCTGAGTTATTTCAGCCATTTATCCTGGATTACTCAAATGGGCTGATGAAAAATGACCTCTGAATTAAGACCACTGCACCAAAAGGGGATAACCAATTAAAATGTATTGGAATAACATGCAAACTGGTAATATGTCAGAGAAAAACAGTGAGAACATGATATAAAATTATTTAAATGAATGAATCACATTACAATGAAATGCTTAATGAATCACAACAGAATAAAATTGTTAATCAAATAAAACAATTGAAACAAAATTTCCACAACTAGTTAGGGAATAATAAATGGTGAATCGGGAACTATTAAAGGAATAATGAATACTAATATAATTCAGAAAAAAGGCATATTAAAATTAAACTTTTGCTAACTTCAATTTTTAATCAGAATGTTTTGCCTTCAATCTTATTGAGAGACATTAAAGGCTAGGGTTTAAAAGAATTCAGGATCATATTTGGTGGCATCAGAGGTGGGTTCCTCCTGGTTCGGACCGGTTCGCCCAAACCGGTAGCAACCCGCTGGTGATGTCACGGAGCCGGTTCGGTCGGTGCCGGTCCGTGGATGCTGCCATCTTTTTTTTGGATTATTATTTTTTTGAAAAAATAATTTTTTTTGGAATTATTTTTTTTTCTTCTGCGCATGCACAGAAGCCGAGTTTCCGGCACTGCGCATGCATCGCCATCTTGTTTTTGGCTTTTTTTTTTGAATGTTTTTGGATTTTTTGGCACACGCGTGGCCATGCAGCACGGGAGGAAGCGAACCGGCAGTGAGGTAAGTTAGAACCCACCCCTGGGTGACATCAAAAAGAAATACAGTAGTTTCCTCCTCTTTAACATTAGCATTTTTATAGACAATTGTATCTTTTAATGAAAGAGGCATCTCATGACCAAGCTGGCTACTACATTTTTGATGTCAGTCCTGAATATCATTTATTATTTTTCCCTAGCATATATATTTGGTTATTGTTTATGTGCTGACCTTTCAAAATTGATATTAAATTCATAGTTAGATGAAAGCATTACTAATTTCTTGCTTCTTACTTTTTTGCCTCTGGACTTTGCAGTCAATAATCTTATTGATATATGAAAATATAAATGGAACGGTTTTAATTTCCCTTTAATCATGAAAAAAGTGCAGAAGCACTATCTGCTCAAGTTTTTTAATTATTTCTCCTAAAGTGTCATATACCTGTGATTTATTGTTCATCAGATCTTTCCATGAATTAAAGCACATTGCAATATTGTGGCTGAGTAGAGAGAAGCCCAATAAATATTTTTGAAAGCTAGTTCAGGTCCTGGGTCCTTAAACCAAGATGGTCAGGGCCCTTTAAAGATATGTTAGTTCAAGCCATGTCCCCCAGCAATCCTTTCTAGTGCAGAGGTAGCCCAGATCAACCATCATTGGGCTCAGATTCAAATAGATCTGAACCCTCCTTCATCACACTCTTAAAGCATAAAAGTGACTCAGGCTTTATTTGTCCAACATTTATTAAGTCCCTTGTTCATATAGCTGCAGAAAGTGTCTAGACTCACAAAGTTAACATTTCCTGAGCTGAAAGGGGACAGCCTTCTGACTTTGTGCCACTTGGAGGGCATAGGATCTTTGAGTTTGGGAGCTAAAGGACATAGGACAATTTATCAGCTTGCATTAATTTACCAGCTTGCATTATAATGGGTTGTTTGTACTGATTTTTATGGACACTTTAATTTTACATATTGTAAGCCTCTTAGTGTCATATGAGCAAGTCGTACACACTGGGGGATATGTAAGCCCAGTGAATCTCTCTCAGACCTATCTGCTATTGTAGGGGAAGGGGAGAGGAGAGTACCCCATTTAAGGTTTCTGAATGAAAAGTAGGATATAAATTAAATAAACTACCTGGGAATAAATAAAGGCTATATGAACCCAAAACTGACCTAGCTATAAGGCCATTCTGGTTGAGAATTCTGGGAATTAAGGTCCCAGCTTTTAAGCACAGCTTTTATGTGTAAAGTCAATGTCTTTTTCTTAACATTACGCACAGAGAAATACTTCCTTAATTATCAGACAACATTGGCACTAATAATTGCCATTTCAGACCAAGTCTTGCATTCCAACTGAGGCTAATAATATGCCCCAAGAAACAGCATTCTGCTCTTTTTTTCTATCTAGCAACTAACATTCAGAAAAATTGGTCCAGTTCTAATTTATTCTCCACTCACACACTTTATCACGTCTGCTGTTCGTTTCTTCCCCTCCTTTTTTTCTTTCCAACAAATTGCAATATAGCCCTTGACCTTGAGCTTCCACTGAGAAGGCAGTTCAATTCCTACTACAGGACACCAAAGAGCATATTGCTGTCACCCTTTTAATTTGGACCAGTATTTCATGAACTAAAAACGTCACTTTGTATGCATCCTTTAGTTCACAATTTAATTAAATCTTTAAACCCCTCTCCCTATTGCTATAGATATCACCCTATGTTGCAAAGTTGCTGCATTTTGACTTTGCTGTAGTTTAATGTTGAAGGAAATGTTGAGCTATGAAGGACAAAACTTGAAAAATAACTCTGGCCATTATGAAATATGACAAGAAAAATGCCATGGGGGGGAAAAGAGAGAATCAGGTTGATTTTGCAATGCTGTGCAATTTAAGTTAAAAAAAAATGGGTGTCACTTTCCAAAGTTTTTTTTCTTTTCCTTCCTCAACCCAAATTAGCTTCCATAGTGAATAAGAAAAGCATTACCCACCAGCCACCTAAAATACCTTCAATCATAAACATCCCATATAAATTATCTCAAATTTCTGGTCTGGAGTTAGGAGAGTGGCATAAATCTCATGTGGAGGAAGGCACCATATACCACTGGTAACAAAATAATGAAATTTGAGAGCTCATTTTCCAACTCTGCTTTCCTTTGACAGGCATAATTTTGTACCACAGGCACAAACGTTTCTATTAGATGCAGAGATTGCTTGACATCCAAATGATAGCTTCAGAGCCATCCAAGAGGAAAGAGGTTTAAATGTAGTGTCCTTTATAGATTGCATTTAGCCAGTAAATAATGCTCACCAGGTGAGTGAAATTATATTGCAATTTATTGCAATGGGTGGCGGAAGGACTGGGACTGAGTTACAGTGTACGATGGAATAAATCTCCACTAGAATTGTAAGAGGAAATTCCAGAGCTACTAAGCAAATTAGCAACTAGTGCAGGGCAGGGGTGAAATCCAGCAGGTTCTGACAGGTTCTGGAGAACCGATAGCGGAAATTCTGAGTAGTTCGGAGAACCGGCAAATACCACCTCTGGCTGGCCCCAGAGTGGGGTGGGAATGGAGATTTTGCAATATCCTTCCCCAAGGAGTGGAGAGGGAATGGGGATTTTGCAATATCCTTCCCCAAGGAGTGGGGAGGGAATGGGGATTTTGTAATATCTTTCCCCCAAGAGTGGGGAGGGAATGGGGATTTTGCAGTATCCTTCCCCTGGAGTGGGGTGGGAATGGAGATTTTGCAGTATCCTTCCCCTGCCACGCCCACCAAGCCACACCACGCCCACCAAGCCACACCACACCACACCCACCAAGCCACGCCCACAGAACTGGTAGTAAAAAAAATTGGATTTCACCACTGGTGCAGGGGTATCAAACTCGCGGCCCGCGGGCTGGATGCGTCACATGCTGGCCACGCCCATCTCTGGTTTAGCGAAGGGGAGAAAAGTCGGGATACGTCATGTGACAACAATGTGATGTTGTGAGTTTGACACCCCTGAACTAGTGGTACAAAACAAAACAAAGGCTCCACACTTAAATCATTAGAAAATATACCAAGCTGCCTTTAAGTCACAGGACCAGCACAGAAACCCATGAGCCTGTCGGACCTGACAAAAATCATTACCTAATTTTCCTAATTACAACTTTCAGCAGATGATAGTCAGCAGAGACACTGATTTAATTTTATACAGATAAACTGCTGAATAAGTCTAAGGAAAGGGAGTCATTCATCAAAAGAGATAAAACACTACTCTTTTTGCATTCAAAATTCTGTGCTTGAAGGTTTTGTAATTTTTCAGTCAGAAAGAGGCATTTGGCAAGAGGCTGTTAGCTTTTTATTAAAAGCACAAAAAGTTTGAAGTGCTGGAATCAACAAAAATGTACGCATTGCTACGGAATCGGAAACCATTTGTTAGCAGATAAAAAGACATTAACAGATATTCTGCTACTAAAACTGAGCTACATGTTTGAGTAATTAATTTCTCTCAAAAGGTCAAAATTTACATAAAACTCCGTTGGCAAACCTGCAGAGGAGTTATCATAAAGCTAAAAAAGAAAGGCCACCGATTACAATATACCAGCAAGAGAAAGAACTATCCTTTGTATAAAAGATCCCAAAACGCGGTAGAAGAAAAATCAATGTGATACAAGACTTTGCTGACTTAAAGCGATAAGAGGCTCCACATATTTATAGTTGTAATTCTATGTCCTTGTTTCCATTTCCTTGAGAGTGTTTTATCAAAGAGCTCTGCTCTCTAACAACCAGGTATCTCATTTAGCAAATCTAAATAAGCAACTCTATTTTTTAGATATTTATATGTTCAAGTATAGCACTGCAACCTTAACAATAAAAGAAGTAATTTTCTAAAATAAGGTAATTGATATTTTTTTGAAAAAGTATAGCATCCAAGTCTATTAGTCATATCCAACAGCCAACTATATTACCGTAGTTGTATTTTGATAGAAGAACCATCCAATGCTTCCAATAATATGGATTAGCTTGACCCTATGTTTTAAAGATATCTGCAAGTTGTTAAAACCATAATCAGAAGCTTTAAAATTCCAGTTGTCATTGTATGTGAAGGAGGAAAAGCATGAGGGATTGAGTTTCGGTGTACTGTACACTGAATCCTTGTTATCCACAGGGGTTACATCTTGAAAACCCCCGCAAAAACAGAAACCATTAATACCGAAGCATTCAAGTGATTATAATCTGTACAGAACAATGAATGAGATAGCCTCTAAAATGGAAATCTTCAAATATGTACCTATCATTTTGTCAGAAATACCTTATTTCAGCAAAGAAGAAACTGGGCAGTTACAACTATTCCTAGCAATCTTACATCTCCTTTCCTGTTTAATTTTTTTTATAGTAAATGCACACCTACATACAGACGAGCACTGTTGGAGTAAGGCCCCCTTTAAAAAAAACAACAATAGGATATGGCAACAGTGCAGTTTTTCTGCACATCTGTGGAGCTTACACTTTGCCACCAAATCTGACATAAACATGATTACTTTAGTAAGATTACTAATCCATAAACTAAGACTAGCTACTCCCAACCAACCTTAAACATAAAACTTTTTAAAAAACCCTATGTTGCAATTATTGCTATATAGCACCAGGAGTGAACGCGATAATACTTTTAATTTTAATATAGGCAAATGCATTTAAACAGATTTTAAAGACATGTTGAAAGCAATCGTTTTTCAAGCGAAGTGTGCAGTTCTTCATGGCTAATTTATTCAAGGCTTCAGGCCAACAGAGGCCGCAACTGAAAGAAGCAGTGCCTCTTTTTCAAAAATGCCATTGTCATTCCTTCAAGCCCAATGGAAAGATGAAAGGAAATTATATAAAGGAATTCAGAACTCAGTCTAGCCATCCATCAGCAGGACAACTCTTCAGAAAAAAACAACCCAATGGCACCAAACTTGGTGAGGCTGAAAAAAGCTAGCAAAAAGAATTAAAAAAGGGACTGGAAATCAATCATATTGATTTTGGGATTGACGAGAAAAATAATCCAGAATAAAGATCTTCCCAGACATCTTGGTGGGATAGTTGTTTGGGATGATCCTTGACTATTGCTGACTCCTCCTCCTCTCTGACACAGAGCAGTGCATAAGAACTCACCCTGTGCATCGAAAGGCACACATATACAGAAACACAGAGATGTGCTCTACAAGGGAAAGTGGAATTTCTCCTCCCCCCACCCCACTTTCACACAAACAAACTTTTTAGTTTGCTACATAAAAGAAAACAAAGGTGCTTCTTATGGCCAGTGCTGATAAGAGGCCTGGAAAACATTCTAGAAACTATGATCTGCACACTTTCTGTAACTTGTTTGCTTTAACACGGAGGAGCTAAGATGGCAAACAGGTGTATAAATCTTTCTTTAACTCCTCATTTTCACTCTTAAAGTTCTTTCTCTTGCAACGAGCTGTTCTCTTTTTCACATACAGAAGACACCAGAGAATGGACAAATAGCTCTTGAAACTGATGTGAACTTTCAGAAGGCTTTGGAAATTAGGCTCAAGGTCACATGAAATAGATCTTAAAGGAATTTTGTTGACAAAGAGATAGAAAAATAATAATAATTATGCAGTATAACAAGAATTATAGCCTAGAAAATATTATGTTAATCATATGATATAATGAGGCACTTTAAAATTATGCCACTGTAAACTATATCACAGCCATCAAATCAAATCAATTCATTTGAATCAAATCAATTCATTGGAATCACATGTTTACACTTAATTTATTTACAGCATTCCTGTTTCATGTTCCAATACAAAATAATGTGCAAATGGCTGAAAACCATAAACTAAAACAATAACAAAATATATACTGAATCATTGTTTTGAAAGTTTATCAATCTGGAGAAAAAATCTGATCAAAGTTTAATGAAAAAGGATGAAGAAGCAAGAATCAGAAAGAAACAAAGGTGTAAGATACTGACTAGTTCTTAAAAGCACAGGAAAATGAAATGCTTAAAAAGATATTTATTTATTCGATTTATTCTGCCTTTATTTTTTGTCAAGTCAGCATATACCTACCATACCCAATGCTATTACTTATTTTTATTTTAATTTAGTTTAGTTTTGATGCTTAAACAGTAGGCCTTTCTAAAGTTAGTTCCTGGGTAGAGTTCTGAAAATAATCTCAAAAGAAAGGCACATACAAAAAACTACAAAGAGCTTAAAATTAGTTCTGTGTTATCAGATATGCAACAAATATATAATGCTACAAAATGCTGATCTGGAAAATTTCACAGCTCGGTAGGTTTCATCATATTCAGTTCTAACACAATGAATGCAAACTAGCGATGATTTTTTTGTGTGGCCATGAACTTAAAAGGGGAAGCTGAGGTCATAAAATGGGAAGGACCACATTAACTAGTATAGGCAGGGCTTGTTTTTTTCATGTGACTTTGGAGTGGGTTTTAAAAAAAATTCTTTGTGATATACCCATTTTCAAACTTACATCACAGCTTTAAAGTTGTGATGGAAAACCATGGTAGCAGCTTCCAGCTCTTATGTTTGAGGACAGTACTATGTAGCAAAAAGCAGGCTGCAGTTGCTATACTATATACCATAAGCTAAGCTATACATTTATATGAGTGATACTGAATCATATGTAAGTATTTTTTTTTTGCCATTTCGCTCCTCTTTTGGGGTAAGAAAAAGAGCCAGCAAGCCCACATTTAATCACCCCTTCCCATTATATCCAGATCAGGAACTACAATCAATAGTTTTCAAATAAAATAAGATCCACAAGCTAAATTTAAATCATAGTTTAAAGCTGGCTTATAATCATAGCCAGCTTGGAATAATTACTCATAGTTTCTGATTTGGAAGGAAAGAGAAGGTATGGTTAAATGAACATTTCTAACTGGCTTACTCTTGTGAAATGCAGGAAAAAGTTCCATGTGGGCATATACATCTTATGGATATGTGGTTTATTCAGCCATGGATTTCATCATTTGATCATAATCATATATTATTTAGACTATTAAGTATATTAATTCCTTTTTGCATGAAAGTTCATTACGCTGAACAATTTATATGACTAATATAATTTGGGAATACTATGATAGTTGTAAGAAGTCATTATAACATCCTCTACTTCTAAACATCTTTTGTATTAAGCGCTTTGATGTTGTGATATTCAGAAGTTCACAACTCACACACAGCCAGTGGCTTACATTAATGGAAATACAACAAGACTTTCACAAGTTGTTTAAATAATTCACAGTAACATTCAAACCAGCCCCATAATATTCAATTTTCTGAAAGAATCAATTACAACTGAAGATGAAAGCAAACACGAGCAAAATACCCATGGTTCCTTCCTTACTTCATCTAAGTATTCTTCCACCTTTGGATGGAGTGGATAGAGAGTAGTTGTCAAATACAATAATACACCCTGCGTAGTTTGATGACTGAACAAATGGGATTTTCAGCATTCAGGGACTTTAAAAAAATAAAATAAACCAGGCAAATTACTACTCTAGATAGAAGATGAACATATTTCTAACCTATAGAAAATGATTTGTTCTTTTTACAATTGTCATGGAAGAAAGGAAATGATTTCAGAAGGTATTATTTTAGTATAACTAAAAAACAATTTCGCTAAAGAAAAATAAGAGGGGAAAAAAGCTTACCTTGCTAGTGCTATGCCAACAACACAGCCGCCTACAATGGACCAAAATCCAATCCAACCTGCATCCACCTGGAAAAAAAAACCAAGATAAAGAAATACAATGTTGTTTCTAGCAACACAGAAGGTAATTGGTTGATATTTGCTATTTGTATATAACTATTTTGGAGTACAGCTCTGAAAGTAAATTTCTATTTGGCTATTGATTGACATTATCATTTAATTTGCCTAATCTCTTTTTAAACCATCTAAGGAAGCAGACATTCTTTCTCGAGACCCTCAAGACTGCTTTCTCAAAACCCTCTTGAGAAAGCAAATACAAGTCAGCACACTTTGTGTATGAGATGTATTTTTTTTAGGTTGACTTCAGTCTGACCAGAGGCATCCACAAAGGAAAGGAGGAATCTGTCCGTTTCATATGTGCATTGTGACATTGCATGCACATACAAAAGGGGCAGAACTTACATTTCAAGTATGTGACTATGTCACAGAAGACTTCTGGAAGCTTTTGGAACATTGTCACTGGTCTGATCAAGTGACTCCTAAGGTCAGAAACAAAAATTGAGGATGAAAAGAAGATGATCAACCAGGACAGAGTTAGACTAGGTCTTAGATAACGTCTGAAAAGCAATGAGGTTCTAGTCATTGAAAGGGGATAGGAGAGCATTCAGCTGGGACTTTGGAGAAGTATATAATCTTTTTGTACCCGCATCTCTTGAGGAACTTGAAATAAATAGGCCTTGTTTAGTTGTATGTGAAGGTAGCTTATGAAAAAGTCTTGGGTAAACTTTATGTGGAATTCCTCTAAGGAAACAAACTATAAAGCTACTCTAATTATTTTTTTTCCCCCCTTCATGCTAATGGGAAAGCTTTGGTTTTTCAAATTCACACTTGTGAACTAGCAATGAAATCTGAAATTACCCTCTCTCTCCTCAAGGCCAACAAATTAAGGTTCAGGCTTTCCCTGAAGTGGAATATTCAGACCTGAAGCAGCTCAATTAAGTTCAGGTTCTACAATGCCACTTTTAATTTCATAGAATATCAGTCATTCTGCTTGTTATTTTAATTTTGAATCACAAAACCAAACTTTTGTCTGCAAACCATAAAGAAATACACACACACAGACACACGTGCACCTACTTGGCTTATGTGAACTGGAGTTAATATCCAATCAAGAACACCAGACCATCCTGAGAAAACCCCCAGTGGTATTGCATAGGCCAGAGCAATCATCAAAAACCGGGGATTGCTAGAAAGTAAAAAATAAAATAAAATAAAATACAAACTGGTTTGTCAACAGTAACAGATCAAATTTCATTGCAATACTTTCCTCCTCCTATGAATCCTCAAGGACACAATAAGCACTAAACTGGGCAGCAAAAAGTTACAGCTGCTGAAATTTTGCTTAATTTATTTGGAGTTATGATGCAGCAATCATATTTAAATAATGTTCTTTTTCTAGCAACACTGAGTGATATATATATAGATTTTCCTGGAGGCTACATGTGGATAGTACAGCATTCTAACAGGCAATTTAGTCTAAATTATCTTTGGCTCACTTCAGGAACATGACTGTGTACAATTAAAGCATATCTGCTGAGGCAAAACCAATTAATACAATATTTTGATGTTTTACTTAATGTTGCTGTTGTCAGGCTCTTGTTTTCAGTTATTGTGTTTGAAAAGGATTAACCACATTTCAGAGATATGATTTGTAAAATATGTTTCTCCTTCATACTTTGAATTCAGCTTCTGTTCTGTTTCATGGTCGAGAGAATTTACATTGGCTTTTTACTGAACTATCTGAATACTACCACATGTAGAAACAACGAGAACCAGTCCAGTACTAATAAAAGCTTTGCATTCAAACATTTTTCAGTTTCATTTACTGTTTATATGACATACATATCCCAGTTCTTTAAGTATGCATCGGTCTGAACAACAAATGAAGAATATACTCCTGCCTGCTGCTCCATTTGTATTCCCTCTCAGAGGTTCTCCCTTACGAATACTCATGAAATATAGGTAGTCCTCAACTTACGACCATAATTGAGCCCAAAATTTATATTGCTAAGTGAGACATTTGTTAAGTTAATTTTTTTCTCATTTTACCACCTTTCTTGCCACAGTTGTGAAGTAAATCACTGCAGTTGTTAAGTTAGCAACACAGTTGTTAAGTGAATCTGGCTTCCCCATTGACTTTGCTTGTTAGAAGGTCATAAAAAGTGATACATGACCCTGGGACATTGCAACTGTCATAAATATGAGTCAGTTGCCAAGTATTTGAATATTGATCATGTGACCATGGAGTTGCTGCAATGGTCATAAGTGTGAAAAATGGTCATAAGTTACTTTTTCAGTAACTGTGAATGGTTACTAAATGAACTGTTGTTAACTCATGAACTATCTGTATGGACTGTGATATAGTTGGGCGATAGTATCAGGTAGCATTTTGCTCTTCTTCTTCTTCTTCTTCACTTCACCCTCCTATATTGTTTGTTTATTTGTGTCAGAAGCATCACAATTGAAATAAGGCATACTACACGATATAAAATTTAAAATATAAAATGCAGGATTAAAATATGTACAGGTTAAACAGATTTTGCCCAGAAACTAGCAACATGAATTGTGTTCTGTCACACTGCCATGAGGCCCTCAAGTGTACACTGGAGGACCTCATGGACAATCCAGAAGCACAAGCACCCCTCCTGTAAATTCATAGCTTGTAAGCACATTGTTGGGAGGGGGCTTGTCCTAAAAGGCAAACTGGTTGAGGATCCGAGCTGAGGTTCCAAGTAATTATCCGTGTGTATATCTGTGGCCTTCCAGGCAGAGCAAAGATATACTATATCACAAGTTATTAAGTGCCTGGGTAAGGTATCCACACAGAGGGAACAAATGTATAAAGAGACTGCACTATGCTTCTCCTCCAGTAATCTAATCTCAACATGTGATTTTAATGGTTGCACAAAATAGCCCCACACCCTATTGTTCCCTCTATTTGGATATGGTACCAAATTTGACAATCAGCATTTTATATGAGACACTCATAAGCCACAAATATTTCATCCATTTGATATATAAACTGAGTCAACATTCGTCATGCTACAAGGAAATGAAGGAAAAATATGTAGATAGTATTTTAGACATACATACATACATTCATACATACATGTATACACACACACACACACACACACACACACACATTCAATTTCTATAGCTGCTCATCTCAACAAGTGGTTTCAAAACAGTTCCCGATGTTCTGCTAGAAAATAGTGTATATGTGATCAAGATCATGTTGTGGAAACCAGCAGGGTTTTTTCTTTACTTGACACTTGCACATGAGCAGTTTGTTGCACAGTCAGACCCTGGCCTTGTCTTTACTGTTCCAGTTGAGCTCTTCTACCTCCTTATCTAATGATATAGTAAATTTGATTTCCATCTACTCCATCTGGCAGTATTCATGTATACAGACGCTGTTTCGGTTGTTGGAAGACTATGTTAGCAATGAAAAGATAATTGGATTGGCAGAAATTGATAAGTTATTTTTCTGCCTCATTTTGGTTTCCTAGGCTAAACAGTCCAAATATGCTTTTTGTCTTCCATATTCTGTATATTTCAAATTCACAAATAGTATAGCCTTTATTGTCATTGTACATCATGTATACAACGAAATTGGGGTTTTTTTCTGATTCGCAAATTGAACTTGATCATATAAAACTTGTCAAATTTCTTTTCTTCTACATCAGTGGTTGGAGCATAATGAAGTGTATTTGAAATTACCCGATCACTGATTGCACTTTACCCAAATATTGTATTTGTTGTATTCTTCTTACGAAAGAAATGCCACCTTTGTTTTTCGGGTCCCCGAATAGTAAACAATATAATCTTCTGACTGAAAATGTCCATTTCCAGACCATTTCAATTCACTCTTGTCCAATATGTTTCATTTTTATCTTTCACTGTGTTGACCTTTTCCATGTTCTTATATTTCATGTTCCTACTATAATTCAGTTATTGCAAGCTCAGATTTTCTTTTCCTGTCCAATAACATCAGCAACTAGTTATCCCAAAGTCTTTAACATACCACATTATAAGCACTTAATACTCCAAAGGATCCTTAGTTATTTATTGATAGCATATTAAGTGCTCTCCCTATCATCCAGCATTTTATAATCAATCACTTTATCCTATCTATCCTTGTGGTTTTCTTGGTCAAATATAGGAGTGGTTTACCAGTTTTCTATGCAGTATGAAATGATTATCTCAGCCATTGTTATTATAGTGATCATCCTCCACTGACATGTTCTTATATGGTTGCTGCCCAACAAAGGTGCTTGTTTGCTTTAGCTAGACAACTGGGATGACCTTCATCTCTTGGGTGACCCTGTTGGGAAAACATACCCCTGGTGTAGAATCCAGCGTTCTTTGTTCATCCCTCCAAGGAACTCCCCATTATAATGAATGAGAAAGTGCAGAAGAACTTGAGGAGGGAATGTAGAGATTGTGTGCCAGTTCTACAAAACTATATCTAAATACTTCACACAACATAGCTCAGTCAAAACTAGATCAATCTCCAACCAGTGTTTATCACTCACTGGATGAATTAGATATACTGCCAAATCCTGAAAAGGTAGGATACCTAAATTCTAGTATATATACACGGAGGTCTGCTAATTGTCCAAATTGCTTTGTATATATGGTAACATGAATTAAAAAACAGAGTATAGGAGTGAACAAGAGAAACCAGAGTTTTTATCATCCAATCACTAGGCACAGTAGTAGATACAATACAAAAAGAACATAATAACAATGTTGAAAGGGAATTGGAGATCTTCTAGTCCAATCCTCTGCTCAAGCAGGAGATCCTACACCATTTTAGACAAATGGTTGTCCAATCTTTTCTTGAAAACCTCCAGTGATGGAGCACCCACAACTTCTGGAGACACTGATTAATTGTTCTGTCAGGAAATTTCCCCTTATTTCTAGGTTGGTTGAACTATTTTATTTACATTGTTTTCTTCTATAGAAGAAGAAACAGAAAAGTACATTTTTAGTAGGCAACTTCCATTATTCATCCATTAACAAAGATATGACTGTTTCTTAAACATTCAACAAAATAAGTTCCAAGAAAAAAAAATACACTGAATTAGGTACCAATAATTTAGATGTGTCCTAGGTAGCAAATTATCTGTAAAAATGCCCTTTACTAAAATTTCTTTAACCTATTGAAATGAATAATGGCTCTGACCTACAAAACACATATGAGAAAGAAACATAGCTTCATTTAAGTGAGGCATTTTCATACAAACTTTTTAAAGAAACACTGTTATATTTATAGCATACTCAAAACAGATGATCTGCAAGATAGTACTATTTCATATTTATAAAAAATGCTAACTAATGTAAAGTGCTGAAATAGCAAACAAGATCCAAAAAAATCACTCAGAGGGATGCAAAATTTTCTTCCAATAACAATTCACCTTCAATGCTCACTAAAGGGAAGTTGAGGAAATTCTTTCATCAACCTCATTCCATCAAATAAACATTGGCTGACAGAAAAGCCCCAAAGAATCAGCTTTTGTGTAAATGAAAGAAGGAAAGAGCTGCTATAACTTATATATATATAAGCAAAAAGCTGCTATCTGCTTAGAACGGTATAAATATTGCTTAACTGCTTAACATTTGAGAACTGCAGGACAAGATAAAGCTTTAGCCTATATATTCATTCAGTGTTTAGGAGTTTGCTCTTTATTGTGGATACAATAACATCATTCAGTGGGTATCAACACTGAATGCATAAGGAAGTTTTGGTATTATGGCAAGTTCATGTTTCCTAACCAGTTGCTTTGCAGTTTATATGTTGCCAAAGGAAATATTTTTGTTAAATTCAAAACTACATATGTGAATGATGAATGTGATTTTTTTTCTTATAATAGAAGAAGACCTGATATACTGAATCCAGTTATAAGCAATGTTGAACTTGGAAGAACAAAAGATTCAGGTTTCTGAGCAGAGACTAATGCAATGTCTGGAAACAAAAGTATTCCCATGCATACAACCAAAAATATGGATCGGGTATGTATATGACACTTTTGTCCTAATGAAAAAGGAACAACTAGAGAAGATACATGAAAGTATACACAACATTTTCAAAGAAATAAAATTCACTAAACAACAACAGACTACCTTTCGTGCATATTCTCATCAGCAGAGGAAATTACCAGCAAATTAGAAACACAGGTCTATCTAAAAACCATCACACTAACCAAGTGCTCCACTACTAAAGCAACAACTCAACACAAAAAAAGCTATGTAGAAACATTATTTAGATGAGCACAAACACACTGCAGCAACTCAGAAAACCAGAAAAAAGGAAACAAACTGCCTATGCATTTTTCAACAAAATAGATACCCATGCAACTTTATCAAAAAGTGCCTGATGCTAACATGAGTGGGGGGTCACTCACGCAGTCCAGTGGCCAATAGGCCACAGCCCGGTAGTGGGCCGCGGCCCACAATCTGAGTTTGTACGGCCCACAATCTTGGAAGGATGGAAGGCTGAATCAACCTGGCAGTGGGCAGAGTTAGTCTGCAATACTGCATTCTAACCACTCTGCCACTGCAACAAGCTACTGCATGTAAAGAGAGCAAAACCCATTCCCTTCTAGCACTGAAGATGCTATGTAATCTGGTAACAAAACATCTGCAAACAAATAACTGAGCTCAGAGACTACCAAGAATTCCAAAGTTCAACTCTGAGCTACATATAATCTTATTTATTAGATCCATGATTGCTCTGTAAATAGCAATTGCACTTAGACTTATATATCGCTTCATAGTGCTTTATAGCCCTCTCTAAGCGGTTTACAGAGTCAGCATATTGCCACTAATAATCTGGGTCCTCATTTTACCGACCTCAGAACGACGGAAAGTTGAGTCAACCTTGAGCCAGTGAGACTCAAATTCCTGGAGTGAGCAGTGAGTTAGCCTGCAGTATTGCATTTTAACCACTGCACCACTATGGCTCTTCCTTCCTATGGATGACACTTCCTTCCTATAGATAAAGGAACTATGCAGTTCCTACCTCAGTTATTTCCTGGAAAGATTTCTGAATAACCCTTGTGTCCCTTTGGAAGAATTCTACAGATGTTGTGGTAAACTTGTCCACTAAATAAGGAACCAAAGAGTTTGAAGCTAGATGCTATAAAATATATGTTATTGGCATGCACAACTACAGTGATCACTCGCCTCCTTGTCAAAGGAATGTAAAAGAGTCCTGAAGCCCCAAAGGTTATAGGTTATATACCTTTAAAAATGATACACAAGGAATAGAAAAGTAATGTAAATTATAACATGAACTTTACAGCTGGAATGCAGAATCAAATAAGAACATGCAGGGACTTTAATACTGAATTCTACTTTTCTAAAGAGACCTCAAGCCTGCCCTTTCTGCTGGTACTAGCACCCTCTAACATAAACAATGTCCTTTACTGTGCCCATATATTGATTCTTTTTACACCTGGTTTGTGTTATCTGTCTCCTTCCATCTAGAGTAATCAGGCAGTTTCAATTTGTGTGCTCCTTCTGCTGTACAGTTCACAATTCCTCATAGCAATAATGTTTATAAGGATCAATATGTTATATATTTACTACCCAGGATATCCACTTTTCATTATGCTTCCTTTTTTCAGGGAAAGGTAACAAAAATAGACATCTAAACCAAAATATATTTAAAAAAAATACAGATTCTAAGCTGGTTCAAATCCAAGAATGAATAAAGCTAGATGAAAGAGTTTGAAAGCATTCATCATTCAATATTTATATGTTTATAACTTTAATGTGGGAACACCTTTTGATATACCCAAGACTATACCTTCATATTTTCTGATGAAGTGAATGAAGCATACTGCTTTCAAGATAAATTCTACAATTGGTGCACTGCCACGAAGAAGGCAATACTCATATTGGAAGCCAAACTACCTTTGAGACCGCAAGCAGAATATCCCCAACTAATCCTTGTGGACATATTGAACAGTACTGGTAATATTTCATTCTTGACTTCCAACCAACCTGTTTACAGACTACAGTTAATCTCTTAAATTGAGCCCAACAGCTCAGAGGTAGCCTAGACAGCATGTTCAGTAGGTATTAAGACAGGTATTGCATCGTTTAGCCATCCAACAATCAGGAAACTGTATTGTGTATCTTTAATGTGCTCCAGGCTATCTTCAGGAGTGCATAGTACCATATCGAGATAATTATAACTACTGTATGTTAAATATATAACTCACAGATGTTCATTTAGAGTCAGAACAAAAAAGAATCACAAAAGATATCCAGGCTGTAAATTGTTAAGAACATTAAAGGCTAACAACCAACATTTTGAGTTGAGTTGAAAAGTAATTGGTAATCTATATAGATCTTGCAGTATTACAGTAATAAGATCACAGTGGTGTATGCTCAAGTCAGCCACATAATTCAATTACATTTCATCAAATGAAGCTTCCAGAGACTCTTCTTTAGATTGTACTGTAGTAGTTTGAACAAGATGTAACAATAATTTGTTCAAATTAAACAAAATATATAGTTGGCACTACACAAAATTATGCAAACATTCTTTACTTTTACTAATTATACAGGCAATAAAATAAATCAGAAAAATAAAAAGGACTTCCAACCTATGAACTTGATCTTTCAAATAGAAAAAGCCTTTTCAAAGTAGGTTGAATCTGGATTCCTGAGATAAATTTTCTGTTTACCTCAATCTTACTTGAATTTAATCTCAGTTTATTCATCTTTAATTACCCATATTCCTGGAGTTACCTGACAAACAATATTGCTGAGGCTTGTCGGCATTCTAGTGGCATCTCATTGAAAAAAATCTTCTGAGTTGTTTCATGTGGTATACATAAGAGCATACTATAAAATAATTTTCTGAGAAAGGAGGAGGAGGAGTGGGGGAGGAGGAAAGAAGAGAACCACTGAAATAATTTCTCAGAAAAGTAAATATGTATCATCAACAACAACAAAGCCCCCAAATATATCTGCATGTAACTAGGGACATGCAGGCTGACTTTCTGAAATCATTCTGTTCCTAGCTTGGCTATTCCAATATGGCTATTCTGTAAGTGGTAAAGTGGTAAACTAATCCTCTTTTTGTAAGTGATGTTCCAAGCAAAAGAAAGAAGTATGCTTTGTGGTCAGACCACACAAATCTAAACATAACACGTCAATATCACCCTCAGCTACTCATTAAACAGGAGGTTGACTTAATATGCAAAAGAGAAAAAAATGCTTCAGGGTGTTTTCATGTCAGCTATTTCAATAGTCCACAAATTAGTCAGGACTTTAACAGACAAACTGACTAAGGAGACAGAAAAATCACCAAGTTTATTTAGAAAATTATTCAAATCCATAAATCCTTATAAAAATGAGTACCTCCCATTGAAGCCAATAAATCATGAAAAATAAAAGAATCTGAATCCACTAGAACAGACATTTTAGGAAAGCCACCAGGCTTGCAGAGATTCATGGGAACACCCGGCCTGACACAATCAAAATAACAGGATTACATAAAGTTCCTCCACTCTCAGATCATCAATTCCACCCACTCAAAATATCCATATATTAAACCTGTCTGTTGAGAAGTCTAGGCCAGCTGAACACTGTCCCAAAGACAAGTCAAGCTAACTCGGGGGAAAAATACTGTTAAGCAGTGGGATGGAAAAGAAACTCTGCATGGTCCTAGCAGAAGCGTTGAAAAAGATGGAGTAACTGGCAGTAACATTCTCATTCAGAATTAACTCCTGGATTAAATATCTGACCTGGCATTAAAACAATGAGTGTGTTAGGCTAGATCAGTGATGGCGAACCTTTTTTTCCTCGGGTGCCGAAGGCGCGCGCATGCGCGCAATAGCACGCGCACACGTACCGACACCCATAATGCAATGCCCCCCGCAGGCCCCGCCCCCGAACATGTGTGCACACCCCCACGCGCCCCCATGCATGCACGCACGACCCCCACACGACCTCCTGCCCCCCATGCATGCGCACGCGACCCCCTTTTGGTGCTAGCAGGCCTCCCTGAAGCCTCCTGGAACTAAAAACGGGCCGCAGGGGGGCAGCGCTGCACCCCCACACCCCATTTTTGTGCTAGCAGGCTTCCCTGAAGCCTCCTGGAACTAAAAACGGGCCGCGGGGGGGGGGAGCACCGCACACCCCCATGCCCTGTTTTTGTGCTAGCAGACCTCCCTGAAGCCTCTTGGAACTAAAAACGGGCCATGGGGGGGTGCACCCCCCCATGTGCATGCGCACGTGACCCCCGCCCCCGTGCATGCGACCCCATCCCCGTGCATGCACGCGCATCTCCCGGCAGAGACCCGAAAATCAGCTGGCTGGCGGGAGGCGCGCGGGCATGCGCGGTGGAGCTGACCTGGGTGTTGGCTCGCATGCCCGCAGAGATGGCTCCGCGTGCCATAGGTTCTGTTCTGACCTAGTCTTCCTGATAAATCATAAATCACAAATGTAGTCCCAAAAAACCTCTTTTTATTTCAACGGCTGTGAATTATTTTCATTCACAGCCGTAATAAGTCCCAAACAGTTTAAATTAGTCCGACAGAAGTCTGCCACAGTCTTTCGGAAGAAGGCTGATAAGCACCCACTGTTATCTCTCTTGACACGCTGCCAAAGACGTCATTGGCAAGTAGCTTTGCAAGGCCAAACAGAACACAGAGTCAGAACGGAGCTGCTGAGTTACACCGACCAGAATTGAACCAAGTTGCTTCCTGCAAAGCTCACACTTTTATGTCCTATGGGAGGGGCCAATCATCTCCAAGCCTTACTCCTGAGTAGTCCTTTTCTTCCTTATCTGTTCTTGCCTTCTGGCAGCTCTGGGCATGCAAGCATTGGGAACAGGCTCCCCCTGCCTCGCTGATGTCAGCCTCTGGAGGCTCCAGAGTCAGCACAGACCTCCCAGATGGCCCGGGCCCCATCTCTGCCTCTGACACTGAGCCTTCTCCAGACTCCAGGACTGGCCCATGTTTCTCCCCAGCCTCCTCACTGTCCGACTCTGCTGCCAGCTCCGCAGGCCGCTGGCAGACCACAACAGGTTCGCCATCATGGGGCTAGATAGTACTACTTCCTGTCATCTAACTTTCTTGCTCTGGTTTCAACATGAAAGAAGACGAAGCAAATAACAGTGGCTGCCTTTTTTTGTCCCCATGTAAAAGCGAGGGGAAATATTGTGGTTAATTCAGATTATGTTGGTTTTCTGATTTAGTGACATCAAAGGGAGATATTCATGTCAACCTGAGTCTAAACAAGAGGCCTCCTTCTGGGGCATTATTTGAGAATGGTAATGGCCCTTTTGAATATGCTTCATTTCAAGATCTTCAGGCTACAGCTATTATGTGCAATAGTTTATGAAAATTGAATTTTCTGAAGCATAACTGGGTAAATTTTGCTCTTCCTTCTAATAATCTCATTGCACTGTGTTGATTATATCTGTCTGCATCCATTATGTACAATACGTGCTGCACTGATGGTTCAATATGATTGATTATCTTCAATAAAATGTTTATGAGACAAGGAGAATTAGTGCAGTCAAATAGTAGGATTCTATAATACATGATGTGCACATAACAGTTATAATGCACGCCAACAAGTATAAAACCTACTGACTTACAATTTAAAAAAAACCAGCCCATAATTTATTTTTTTAATTTTGCTCCAGGGAAATTTTGGCATTCCTCCCCCCCCACCTTTAATGTTTTATTAAATATTTTATTAATGCTTAATAATGCAATACTTTTGTGTAAATTGCTTTATGAGATTCATCAAAAGTACAGTATGCATAGCCTACGGTAATTTGTTGTGGGCTGACATAGCAATAAAAATACCGTTTCTCATATTGATGTTGCAAAGTTGCCATCAATGCTGATACTGATTCATATTCTTCTATGAAGTGTTACTGAACTAAAATGGGGAGATCCAGGTTTAAATCCCCATTAGGTATATATACTTTATACTGGATCAGTCACAATCTCCAGTCTAGGGGGGAATTCTTACTTCAGAGTTATTGTGAAGTTTTTAAAAAAGGAATAGAAGAATGCACATCGCCTTGATGTCCTGGAGGAAATACATTGAATAGTAGGAAGAACAGGACACGGACTGAGTTGCATTCAAAACAGATACACATGATCTTCACCATAGCAATAGCACCTCCTAGCTTGAATTGGTGCAAAATTTTTGCTAGCACCCTGGAATCTAAGACTGCTGCATGCATAAATTGAAATTATGTGGGAAAGCTAAATATAAATACTAGATTTATTTATCATTATGTCCAAACTAGAATTGCTGGCTATATGCTTCAAAACAAGCAAAGAACAAGAAGCCAAAAACAAATTTGGCATTGTATTCTGATTTATTAGTTGGGAATCTCAGTTCAGATACGACTGTAAACAAAAAAAGTTGCAGAGATCCTAGGTTATTTTAATTGCTCCCAGGGCCATAAAAAGTCAATGGAGGCAATGAGTGCTATTTGTAAGTAATAAGCCAGAATTCAAAGCAATTTCACTTTTTAAGTGTGAAACAGATATACTGTTTATCCGTATATTTATGTTTTCTGGCTAAAATAAGTTTACATAGTATGATTAATTAAAAATGTGCTCCTTTATAAACCCCACTCATCTAATCAATAATGCCTAGGTCTTCATTAAGTTTTCAGTGATCAGGAAGTTTCCAAAAAATAATACTGCATGTGAATATATTCACACAATAATTACCCCTAACGGTACTAGGTAAAATATGTCTGCTCTCAAAATAATGAAATCTGCAGTATATTATACTGCATTGAATACATATGATGTGTTATCTGGTCAGGTAAATCAATTCTCCTATGAGTGGATTACTTCTAAAGTACAGCTTGGGAGAAAAATAGTAATGAAAGGTATCTGAAAGATAAGGTGAATAAAGAAATGGAAATAAAGTAGATTAGTGCACGACTATAAAACTCAAGTAATTAACAATGAATTAGACTGTTTTTCATTAATCAAAGTCTCAAGAACCAGAAACCTGTACTATTTCATTCTCAATTATTTAACTATTATTAAAAGGTTAGTAATTTTTTTTTTATAATCCACTCTTTAACTTTACAGGAAATTCAGATTCTTTGTCACGAATCAGAAGTCCTTTTTACTTTCATAGTTCTCAAGTAGAGTCATGTCAGTACACATTTTATACTCTACCTCCTGCTCTAGTTTTTATTCAGGTTTTTATTTGACAGTAACATTTTTACAACACAGCTTGGTGACAGACAGGATGCAGACTCTCAGATGACAATATGGGTAAGATTGCCAAATCTCCTAAATAGAATTGCCACTTTCTTTTTCAGCATCTTGGATAGGACACAATTTATATTTATATTTATATTTATTATATTTGTATGCCGCCCAACTCCCAAAGGACTCTGGCTTAACAACAAACAAAAACATTAAAAACATCATAAACACATTAAAAACATCCTAATTAATAATAAAACATTAAAAACATTAAACATTAAAACAATTTAATATTCATGCATATCCCATCATGGCCGGATCTCGCAGATTACGACCGTGAGATCACGGCCTCAGGCCTGCTGGAAAAGCCAGGTCTTTACTGCTTTTCGGAAGGCCAATAGGGTGGGGGTGGTCCGGATCTCAGGAGGTAACTGGTTCCAGAGAGCCAGGGCAGCCACAGAGAAGGCCCTCCCCCGCGGGCCCGCCAGCCGGCACTGTTTAGCTGACGGGACCTGGAGGAGACCAACTCTGTGGGATCTCACCGGTCGCTGGGAGCTATGCGGTAGAAGGTGGTCTCGAAGATAACCTGACCCTGAGCCATATAGGGCTTTAAAGGTAATAACCAACACCTTGAATTGTGCCCGGAGACCAATAGGAAGCCAGTGCAACTCGCGGAGGATTGGTGTAATGTGGGTGTATTAATGAGATATTAATCATCTCATTCTGTTTCCAATCACCAAAAAACCAAGTAGCAAACAGACTGTTTCTTAATCAACCAAAATATTCAGTTCGTGCAGTCTCTGTACATACACTGCAAAAGACCTTTGCAATAAATGTATTTAGAAGTCATCTCTTGAGCTCTCAAAATATGCAAGTAGATGATGGAAAGAGCAGAACTGAGAGAAATGCACGTAAATAGCAAACTAAAGTGACATTTTCAAATAGCAGAAAATTAATTATCAGTTAATGGCATCACTGAAAAAAAGAGGGGACTCATTACTGTAAGAATACAAAGAACAACAACAACAAAGAAACCACTACCATTTATTACTGCTCGGTAATAAATTAATCTTCCTGAGAATTTGTTTTACAGAAAATAATTTCATCCTGGGTCTGCCATTCTCAATAGACAGATGCATTACCTACTGTTTGGAAACATAATAAATGTAGTGCCTATTTTATTTTCTAGTCACAGTTGGCTATTGATGTGAATTTCCCTTTTTTGGTCTTCAACATTTGTTAGATACCCTTGTCCATAACCACTTCAAGTTAACGCTTAACATAAGAAATACTATATTACATGTTATACCATACTTAATTAAATGAGATTCCACAATTTCAAAATGTAAGAAACTCCGGCAGAACACTGTATAACATTAAGGCATGCATGCATAAATAAATAAATAAAAAGAGGCAGAAACTGTATTGACTTTCTATCTAATTTAGCTATCGTATACATACCTGAGCAGCCTACAAAAACTTCTTCCGTAGCTGAGCCTCTGACTAGCTGCAGCCACACTGGGTGGGAATGGAGGACGTGATGGGAAGTAAGCTAGCGCTGCAGAGAATATCACAGCCACAATGCCAAATTCTATGGGGACACAATTAAAGAAACCAAAGGGAAAAAATGGATTATAATAAAATATACATACATTGCCCAAAAATGTTGCCAACCTGTTTTAAAATGCTATGGGAACAACAGAGAATATGATCTGGAAAGCAGCTTACTAGATCCATGGAATGATCATACAAATATTGTCTGATTGCAATCCCCATTCACTGATTACCTATCATTTCCTATCATTATCTATCCTTTCAATAAAAAATAGCAGTAACTGGCATTCATCACAGAAATGGAATAAAATGACAAAGGTATACACTGAAGTCAAATACATAAATTTTAGTTTAAAAGGATATATATATATATATATTAATTATATATATATAATTAACAACAAACTAAAGCTACAAATTTAAATAACAGAAAATTAATAATAAGTTAATGGCATAACTGAAGAAAGCAACAGGCTTTTGTTAAGGGACTAAAATGAATGAAGAAATAAAAACAGGGGAAAGGAAAGGAAATATAAGAGACTTCCATAAGTTTTTCCTAAAAGAAAACTGCAGTTACGCTATGCAAATCAACACTGAGATATATTTTCGTCATGCTATTGAATGTAAGGAAAGTTAAGCTGCAACGAGACTGTCATACTCTAATTTCAAATGAAAGGGATGAGCAACATATACCAGCCAGCAGAAATAAACAGTACAGTAAATCTTTTGATTGGTCAAACACTTGGTTTAGCAGACTCAAAATGCAAAAACAAAATCTGCTATATATGTTGTACAAAAATAAAATATAAAATTCTTAAAATCCTATTCCCATTTGATGAATGCATAGAATATGTAAAATGCA
This sequence comes from Thermophis baileyi, assembly GCA_003457575.1. NCBI lineage: Eukaryota > Metazoa > Chordata > Lepidosauria > Squamata > Dipsadidae > Thermophis > Thermophis baileyi. Next base: position 164,802 of record QLTV01003476.1, read on the forward strand.
CAAAAACCCATTTGGATTTAACAGACATTCTGCCTTAACAGAATCCCTTCCTTCACTATTAGGCGTTTAATCTCTGTTAAATTGAAAATCTAGTGGATTATGTAAAGAAAATGAACTTTTGAACACGAATAAATAATAAAAGAAACATCCACATAGAATTCAAACAGATAATGAGTCTACATCACTGTGTACATAATTTGATTTTCTAAATATAAAGGTACAAACCGTCTGGATGCTTCAGAGAAATGTTTAAGCCTCCAGGTGTTCTTGAATTCAACTTCCATTGACCATGCTGTGCTGAGAACTGTAGTTCAGCAATATCTGGAAGGCTACTTCACTCTTACTTCAAATGAAATCTATGTAACAGAAAACCAACTACGGAAATATTTCTCTTTTCTTTAATGTAGCCAGGAATGGAAGCTGTATCGACCTGTTTATTTTAGAGAAGAGTTGAAGCCTTCACTCATCTTCCATGAGATCTCCAATGAAGCTTCTGTAATCCAAAACTCTAACCCAAACTTCAACTCCTGTTTTTATCTATGTTTACACCCATCAGAAGCATTTACAATGCAAATTAATAACTGGATCTTTACACTTGAAGAACGTTTAAGTGGAGTACCTACAATAGGGGCAGTCTCTACTGCTTTGAAACTTCCTTAAGCAGGAAAATTTGGGACAATTGAGACCAGAAATACATCTCTAACAAGTGTTCTATCTCAGATACCTGAGAATATGACATTGCTACTGGAACCAAGTGAAATCAATGGATTGTGTAGGTGTGAGTGTATCTTTGAGTCAATGTTGACTCCTGGCAACTGCGTGGACTAGTGCCTATAGTTTTCTTGGCAAGATTTTTGGAAGTGATTTGCCACTGACTTCCTATGGCTTAGAGAATGATTCGTTCAAGGACGCTGCTGGCTTTGTGCCTAAGTTGGACTAGAAGTCACAATCTCCTGGTTTCTGTCCTCGTGGCTTAACTATTATGCCAAGCTTGCTGTCCATCAATGGCTACAGGATATATATTCGGGCTTTAATTCCCGAATGGCCTTCCTTGGGTCATACGGACAAAAGTAGGGAAGGATTCATCTTTATCAAAGATGGCGCCGACAATGGCTGCCTCGGTGAAATGCTCTCAAATGGTTTCTTTATTTTCTACTATTCTCTGCGATTCTCTACGGATTTCATACTCATGAGACCATCTGCTAAGAATTAAGGAAGGTTTCTTTAAGGAGCAGCTCTCTGTAATCTCACCCCCCCCCGTCTTTACAAACGCGGAGGAGATTCTAACACAGGAGAAAGCTAATTCCCCGGAACTATGGATCACCAAAAGCAAGCGCAGACGGCAGAGACGAAGAGGTAAAAGGGCAGGAATTTTAAATAGACTAAGGAATACGGGATATAAAAAAACCCCGCTCCCTTCAATCGTTCTAACCAATCTACGTTCACTTGCTAATAAGATGGATGAAATACTCCTTTTAAACAGATGCAATCCTGATTTTTACAACGCATCTGCCCTATGCTTTATTGAATCCTGGCTAAACGAAGAAATTTATGACAATAGCATGCATATCCCATGTTTTCAGATTCAACGATCAGACAGGATTGCAGAACTATCAGGGGGAAAAAAGGGAGGAGGCTTATGTATATACTGTATATCAACAATAGCTGGTCTCAGGACATAACTATAATACACAAATTCTGTGATGAAAACTTAATCTTTACTTATCAACTGCAAACCATTTTACTCTCCACGTGAGTTCTCTTCGTTTCTACTAATTGCGGTGTATATCCCTCCACAAGCCTGTGTAAACAAGGCATTACGAACTCTAGCTCAGTGGTTCTCAACCTTTCTACTGCCGCGACCCCCCACGACCCCCCCCCCGCCCGGGCCCCCGGCCCGCCCCCCCCCCCCGGCGGACGG